>QZGG01003296.1:0-25419 GCA_006409495.1 Sedum album
ACACATTTAAGGTCAACGGACATAGACTGAAGATTTATCATGCTGGAGACCAATGCTATCTAGTAGAGCAACTCGATCTCTATGAGGTCGGGTAACTAAGAAGTGGAGCATATCCTCTCGAGAAGGGATCCTAGCAAAGGACTTCTCGAGTGTGTTTCTTTATATGAAGACACGGCTACGTCCTTGCCAGGACGTTAATCTAGGCCAGTAAGTATTTATTTATTTATTTTTCCGCATTTATTTTTCCGCACTTTATTGCTTTCTAGATTAGGAAAAATGCAAGTGTGGGGTAGAATATTATTTGGGAAAATTCCGGGGATAAATTCTTTCACTCGATCGAGTAAACCACCAACTCGACCGAGTCACGTCACCCAAATTAATATAGATTAAACAATTTAAATGAATTCCTATTTCATTCGATCGAGTAAGATTCTTACTCGACCGAATTGAGTCGACCATAAAAACTTAAAAAATTCATTTAAATAATTTAATCCCCCCATTCGATCGAGTAAAAATCTTACTCGACCGAATCACACCACCCAAAAACAAAATACAAAAAATACAAAATACAAAAAAAATTTTTAAATCCAACCGTTGGACCAACTCGACCAATTATATTTGGTCATATTGGAAATTGTTCTAATTTAATTAGACCAATTAAATTTGGTCCATTGGAAATTGGTCCAATTTAGAAAACCCTAAAACATCACTCGACCAACCTTCCCTCTACCACCTACTCGACCGCTTCACCTTCACTCTCAAAACCTAAATCCCTAAGCCACCGATTCACTCGACCGACCCCAATCTCTCAATTCAACTCAACAATGTCGAGCGGACAAGGATCGAGCATGGGAAGAACAAAGACCCTCGCAAGGAGATGGACGGTTTTCAACCCGAGCTCTCAACTTAGCTTTAGGAAGCCACAAGAGCCACGGCTTACTCAACTCTTTTGGCTCGACAAGAAGGAAGTGGTAAGTTCCGTTGCACCTCACAAACCTACTATGATCGAGCTTGGAATTTATGAGATTGTGGACAACATATTTATCAATGCCGGCTTGATCGAGTGGGAGTATTTGATGGGACAACCGACACACCACAACCTTGTGGTCGAGTTCTTCTCAAGCTTTGAACCGTTTTATAATGAGAATGAATGTGTGTCGTGGGAGTTTGAGATTAACACACAAGAATTCAAGGAGGAGAAGGAGTATATGGATGGAGAATGGTTCTCTCCCGGAGGTGTTATTCCATTTTGTACGGATGAGATGAGATTGGAAGTATGGAGGAAGCTAACCGGTATGCGCGAATATGACCCTAATTGCTCACCCAAGTGCCTAACGGATGGAGTATGGAAATACATCCATCGGATTATTTCTACAAACATCAACACTCGTGTTGACCAAGGTGCTCGAGTATCTCGGGAAGACTTGGATTTAATGTACTTCATGGAGCGAGGAGACTCCATTGATTGGTTTTATGTCTTCACCGAGCGCTTCAAGAAGATGATCAACCCTAAGGAAAAGAGCAAGGCACTCGGCTGCTCATCTTTGATCACTTGCCTCGCGGAACGCTCATTTTTCGGTTTGAAGGCAAAGGAGATTTTAGACCACTCGACACCACCCGTTTGGTCACTATGACGTTGATGGATAGGAGGAGCAAAGAGTGGGTTTGTGCAAGGAAATGCCTAAGCGTGCTGACCGGAAAGGAAAGAAGAAGATGAACGAAGGAACGAGCTTCGAGTGGGAAGAGTGCTAGGAAAGCCTCTTTTTGTTGTTTATTTGTGTTGTTTTTGAAAACTTTGGACGTACCGTTTGCGGTACTTTGTTGTTAGTAACTTGAACTTGCACGAACTTGTTTTCAATTGACATTTACCCTTATGATCGCCAAGTTTTAAGATCGCAAAGTGAAGCAAAAAGGACATTGCTTCACTCGACCGAATCTATGGATCATTCGGTCGAGTAACACAACACTTAAACAACTCGACCCAAATTAGAAAAATCAGATTTTTCAGCCAAGCCCACTCGAGCACCTAGCCCAAATTCTTTCCTAAACAAATATCTCGAGTAACCCTAATAATTTCTATATATTAAATCTTTGATTAAATCTTTGATTTAATATTCAATTATTAGAAACCTTTAATATACTCATGGATTTATCACACTTTATTAGGTAAGTTACTACTCGAGTAACCTTAGAGCTTCCCAATTTAAACTTATATAAAAAAACCGATCGAGTATCATGGGATACTCGACCGAATCTACATACTCGAGCAACATGTCTCAATCCAACCTACTATCCAAAAAGACCAATGCACCCTCCCAAAGAAGAACTCAAGTTGAGTTTGTTCACACCTATGACCCATCCTACCCACCAAATTTTGACAACATAGACCATGCACGAACCTATGAAAGATTAGCTGAAGATGCAAACCGACTCAAGCCTTTGGTGAGCTCGATAGCCCTTCATGACAAGACAATGCAAAGCCTTGGCATTAGTGCCAAAGTTTATGACATGTTTAGCCGAGCTTCACTCGATGTGGATGTTGTTTTCAACAAGCAATGCTATAAGGAACTTGTCTATGAGTTCATTGCTTCGTTTGAACCTGTTGAAGGAGATGGTTTTGCATGATTATGATGGAAATTCAGAATTCAAGATTTGGATTTTTATTGGACTCGACAAGAAGCATATAGACATCTTGGATTTCCTGAAGGAGGACTTTGTCACTTGGCTACGGAACAACAAAGAATTCAGATTTGGAAAGACATTAGCCGCCAAGACTTCATTGGAGACTATCCTTCACCATCATCTATTAAGAATCCCGTTTGGAAGTACGTGCATCGTCTGATTGCTACGAATATAAATTGCCAACCCGAAACTGTTGATGTAGTTACCCGAGAGGACTTGAACATTATGTGGGCACTCGACCAAGATGAACCAATCAATTGGTTTGATGTGTTTACAACCATGTTCAAGGGTATGCAGCAGGCATACTACTCTTCACAGTACGTGGGTTGTACTTCATTGATCACTAGCATAGCCATCGGTTGCCAATTTATTCTACCCGAGAGATACACAGAATTCCGAGAATTGGACTTTAACTTGTTAAGGAAATTAGCATTCCTAGCCAAACAACCCGCTAAGTTGGAATTTGCCTATAAGGAAGTAACTGAGGAAGAAGACCCCTCCGAGAACGCGCGCTCGGTTGGAACTTCAATGATACAAGCAAAGGAAAGGGTAAGGAAAAAGCTACCTCGAGCAAAACGCAGTCCAAGAAGCCTAAGAAAAATAATTCGGGTATTGAGTGGTATGAGGTTCGTAGGGTGACTATCAAAGAATTTCGCAAGTCGAATGGAGAACCAATAGAGATCGAGTCGATGATGATTAAACCTTATTTTCTTATTTCTTCTACAAATAATATGTCTTTGTTTGGAAAACAAAGTTAGAAATTCAATAAAGAAGAAATTTATCACTTACCAAATTTTAGGGTTACTAAAAATAAAATTCAGAATTAAAACACCTTGAACAAAAAATAAAAACTCAATTAAATTCTGAATTTTGGCCGAGCCCACTCGACCAAGTAAGAAGTCACTCGACCGAGTGAACCTACTTAAACCGAAATAAACTCTTCCATTCGGTCGAGTCATCTGGTTCACTCGACCGAATCAAACTATTGGGCCATATCACTTAAACATTAACAAACCTAGCCCAACTACACAAAACAAAACCCTAACTCGACCGATTCAAACACTTAGCCGTTTTCACTCAACCAAAATCTCACCTTTCCCAAATCCTACACAAATTAGAACACCAATGGAAAACCAAGAGCGGAGCAAAGTAGTTTTCAAGAGAAGAAAGTTGTCTAAACAAAGTATTGAAGTCACTCGACCGGAAGAGAACCCTCACCCGGCCGACTCGAGCACAACTCGACCTATTGATGGTAACAACCCTCTTTAGTTGAATCTACTCCCTATCCGTTCAATGCACAAATTAGACTAGATTCGGAGATGAAAGTAAGGGAAAAGAAGCTTAAATTTCAAAGTTCTTACTCCTTTATTTCCGGACATTGAATTTCTAGACAAAGTGGTGTTGATTTTTGATAAGATTGAGCCGAGGTTTAAGAACCATGGATTAGGATTTGTGTTTGGTGATGATCCGGGTGTACGAAAAGGTAGTGCGCGAATTTATTTATTCACTTAAGACCAAATGGAGAGTGGTCGAGTTAAGAGGACACAAGATAGAAGTTGTGAAAGAATGGAAATTTCGTTTGGAAACAAGGACTTTGTTCTCTCTAGTGATGATTTAAGAATTGCATTTGGTTTGGAGCATTGCGAACCATGTTTACCGATCACTAAGAATATGAGGAACATAGTTTGGAGAGAAATCACAAACGGTAGTATGGATTATAAGTCGGGTAGCACGGCTACAAAGATTAGAAGTTCGGAATGGAAGTTTATACATCGTCTTATAGCTACTTGCCTATACCTTCGTAGTGATAAAGGAAGATTCGTGAATAAGGATGATTTGGATATAATATGTTGTATGCACGAGGATCTTCCGTTCGATGTGCTCACTTGCATCACTCGAACACTTGAAGAATGTCTCTTGAAGTCATTCAAAGGATTATATATTGGTGGAGGACATTTTGTTACCATGCTAGCTAAGCATGTAGGATTTTCACTCGACCCGAGAAAGGCATTGCCGAAACAAGTACTAGGAGAGGTCGAGCTACTAAGTCGTGGACTTGTTAAGAAGATAAAACTCAGCGGAGGAGATATTATTGTCTTACCCGAAAACGAAGACAAAGATGATATTAGTCACGACTCACCACCACCCGAGACCAATTCCCTTGATGAGCTTTTAAGGAATTCTAGAAATATATTGCATGGCAAAGGGACATCACTAGTTGGTATACTGACATGACTATTTGGCAAGGAGAAATGATGAAGACATTGTTCACTCACACCTCGTGTGAAGGATACCGATCACCACCTAGACCTATATTGCATCACTCGACCGAAGAAGAACGCTCAAGAAGATGAAGAATTCGTAGATGCAGAAGATAACGTAGGTGACAACGAATAGGTCTGATAAAACAACTTCCGAATCCTTAGAAACACCCGATATCTCCCAAACAAACAATCAACAAACCATAAAAACCAACTTTCACTACTAGACACAGATTGATCGAGTACTTGACATTTGCACTTGTTTGAACATTTTAAATTGATTATCTATCATGTTTTGCTTTGTTTGTTATATAATGACAAATCTTTGTTAGCATTGCAAGAATGATACATGTGCAGCGCATTGGAAAGTCAAGATACGAAGAATAATGTCAAGAACGAAATACTCGACAACCAGCTAAGTATCTCTACACCTTAATCTTAATTTATTGCTTAGGGACTAAGCAAATTTTTAAGTGTGGGGTGGGGAGTAGTATGCATACAAATTTTCATGATATATACATTGCATACTTTTCAAAATTTGCATACATCCTACTATTTAAATGAAAACACGTTGAAAAATGTCAATTAAACATGCTAAACAAGATCGAGCACTTAGATTAAAAATGTTTGCTGAGAAACTCATGAATTGAAATTTTTGAATTGAACGATTTTCATGATAGAAAATTTATTTCTTGTGACTTAACATAAGAGCTTGCCTAATTTGATTTTTCTTAGAAATTTTTGACATAACACCTTGAGAAAAGCAAAGTTTTATCCAATTTCATAGAGGAAATTTTTGAACAAAACATGGATAATATTTCATAAAGCTATTGTATTGCCTTTAGGTGACTTAAGCATATCTCGTAATATATGGTGCATTTGTTGTAACACTCGAGTTAATATTTTGGCATCTAGTCAAGTCTTAAGTGTGGGGTTATCCGATAAAGTCGAGCATTTGCCGAGGGTTAGGAAAGAAAATAAAATTTATTTCCCCCTTGAAAGTATCTGCTTTGACAAAACAAAAAAACATTTGCCGAGGGTTAGGAAAGAAAATAAAATTTATTTCCCCTTGAAAGTATTTGTTTTGAAAAGAAGAAAAAAAAATATAAGAAAATATATTGTTTCCCCACTTAAGTCCTTGCTTTGCCTAAATAATGTTGCGACTCGAGTGAAGCTGTCGAGTGATAACCATTGAGAATTGCTTAAGGACGATCCTTGTACTTATGTACGTAGGCATGACATGCTTTTGAGAGAAAAATTCATGAAATATGTGGTAATCATCCGGAATTCCTCTACTCTTATGGATTACGACGTGTAGTCTAATTCTTGGGCAAGAATTCTTGACCTTGACCTTATGGACTAGCCCTTGCTAGCATAGGTGATTGGTTCGGTGAAACTCCTCTTGAAATTGTGTTTTACTTTGTGATTTTCGGTGTAAGTTGGGAATGAAGAGAAGGTCAAATCAAGGTTAGTTTCTTATTGCTCGAGTTACTTGAAATTTATGACTATCGTGATTTGAAGTGATTTTCAATGATTTTCATGCCATGAATGATCAGCTATACTTTGAAGTGTTTTTGATTAAAGAATAATGCAAAAAATGTTTGTTGAATTGACTAGCTATGTAAATGAATACGATGAATGGATGATGTGCAGGATTTGTGAGTATTCCGTTATCTGAAAACTCTCACGAGACTAAAACTCGTCCGCTAGGGCAGCCTAGAGGTTTAAAGGCTTAATGCATATGCTAAATGCATTCGTGATTTTCTACGACAGTGAACTAGGATTAGAATAACTTTAGAAATCTCAGGAGTAAGAAATAAGCTTAATACTTGTTCGGGACGAACAAGGATTAAGTGTGGGGTATTTTGATCAGTGTTAGAAATGTCTATTTTAAGCCCCTACTTTCATGCTTATTTCCTATGATTATAACGTAAAATATATTACTTTTGATACTTTGATTGATGTTTCAGGTCAAAAGCACGATTCCAGCCTTACGAAGGAGCATAAATGGAAATATGAGGAAAAGCACGTGAATTCGGCCTAAATCAGACATAATTGGAAGCATTTCTGCAATTCTTAGACCGAGTGCACTAAAGTACCTTGACCCGAGCTAAAACAAGACTCATGTTACTCGACCGAGTAAACACACTGCTCGAGCAAGTTATCACGTGACAAGACCCTTCGTATGGATTATCTCATTAACTCGAGTGATTTAATACAAGAAGATAAGGAAGACCTTCCACTTACTCGATCATTTAAACAAGTGGATAAGGAAGACTTCCATTTACTCGGCCATTTATGATTAGAGTTAAGCAAGACCTTTCATTCACTCGACCCTTGTGATTACTTCACTATATAAACATCACAAGAACTCGAAGAAGGTTGCTGCCTAGGGGGCAAAACCCTAGTAAAGTGATTGATTGAGTCGAGTAAACCAAGTGAAGAAGAAGAGATACCGAGAGAGCTCGGAGACCGTTTGAATTATACAACCAGATTTTGTACTCGAGATAACGAGGAGATAGCAGCTTGGAGCTCGACCGTGGATCATCAATCACTGAGAATTTCTAAACTTTACTCTTGTTTTATTTACAATCGTTTTACTTACAATCGTTTGAACATGTTTGCATTATCACTCGAGATGAGTGAGTAGTTTCCTTATGATGGGATTTGATGAATCCTAATGCTTATGAATAACTAGAACATGATTATTTAATTTATATGAATCAATTCTTGTATGACTATTGTGTGTGTTGAATCATACCCGAGCTTATCTTCATAAATTAGGTGTCCTGACAAAACATCTAGAAGAGTAGGTCGAGTAGTATTTCTAGGGAAGGACCGGAGGTGAACTTAGATATTTTGGAATCAATACAACCATTAGATCGAGTATATTAGCAAAGCGGAGCAGCGAGTATATTTGGTGCATGAATGTATTAATAAGCGTATTTGGACAGATTAGTGAAAACACCAAGAGGAATGAAGCTAGTCGAGTAGATGTTTACGTGCGAACCCAACATTCGAGAGTGAGGATTCGTATGCTAATGCTACTCAGTCTAAATTCTATAATATAAATCCAACATTCGAGAGTGACGATTTATATTATCATATAACTATACGTTCTAGATTAAATTTTTATCAAGATGGAAATTCATAACTATAATATAAATCTAACACGAGAGTGAGGATTTATATATCTTGTTCGAGTGAAATCATAAGTATTAGTGGAGGATTCTCATCCTTGTCATAGTTTTTAATATTTGATAACAAAACCTTTTCTTTGAATAAATAATTTTGCCTTTGGAATAAATAAAACACTTAAGAACTAAATTGAAAACTAGTAATCGAGTGTAGATAATTAAAAGCTAGTAATCGAGTTTGAAATATAACTTGACTCCATTGTTCCCTTGGGTTCGACACTAGGTCACCCCTAGTTCTATAAATTATTTTGAGTTGCGTGTTGGAATATCTACCATCTGAATCCCACGCGTCACTTACCGGTAGAGATCGAGTACAAAGCCATGTGGGCTATCAAGAAGATGAATTTCGATGCTAGAACTGCATGGGAACACCGTATTCTTCAATTACATGAACTCGAGGAGATACGCCTAAACGCCTACAAAAGCGCAAAAGTCTACAAAGAGAAGACAAAAAAGTGGCACGATAAGAAAACCATTGAGAAAAGATTCGCAGTAGGAGACGAAGTGCTACTCTACAACACTAGGTTGAGATTATTTTCGGGAAAATTACGTTCCAAGTGGTCCGGACCATTCAAGATATCTAAAGTTTTTGACGACGGACACGTGGAATTATTAAACAAGGAAGGAAACACATTTAAGGTCAACGGACATAGACTGAAAATTTATCATGCTGGAGATCAATGCTATCTAGTAGAGCAACTCGAACTCTATGAGGTCAGATAACTAAGAGGTGGAGCATATCCTCTCGAGAAGGAATCCTAGCAAAGGACTTCTCGAGTGTGTTTCTTTATATGAAGACACGGCTACATCCTTGCCAGGACGTTAATCTAGGCCTGTAAGTATTTATTTTTCCGCACTTTATTGTTTTCTAGATTAGGAAAAATGCAAGTGTGGGGTAGAATATTATTTGGGAAAATTCCGGAGACATATTCTTTCATTCGATCGAGTAAACCACCAACTCGACCGAATCACGTCACCCAAATTAATATAGATTAAACAGTTTAAATGAATTTAAATTTCAATCGATCGAGTAAGATTCTTACTCGACCGAATTGAGTCGACCATAAAAACTTAAATAAATTCATTTAAATAATTTAATCCCCACTCATTCGATCGAGTAAAAATCTTACTCGACCGAATAACCCCACCCAAAATCAAAATCAAAAAATTACAAAATACAAAAAAAAAATCAAAAATCTATCCGTTGGACCAACTCGACCAATTAAATTTGGTTCATTGGAAATTGGTCTAATTTAAAACCCTAAATCATCACTCTACCAACCCTACTCGACCGCTTCACCTTCACTCTCAAAAGCTAAATCCCTAACCCACCGATTCACTCGACCTCTGACGAGCACGTCGTTGAGTGCTGCAAATTTGTCCCGACTCTCCTCACTAGTATAGTATTGGCAAGCTGGGGTCGAATCCACAGGGAACGGTGGAAGTCTCTTTTCAACTACAAACTAAGATTGGGTTGTGCGTGAGTTTTAAAGAAAGAAAGAAAAAAACTGCTGCGCAAGTACAACTGGCGCACACACAGACAGCAAGTATGAAGACGCAAATAAATACGCAAGAGATGAATCCGGTTCAGATTCTTCACTATGAACTCTATGTTTTATCCTTGGTCACTAAAGGCACATGATATAATTGTCCACGTAGATTAAGGTCCTGTCACAGCTTAATAACCTACACATACATCCCGGTCAAGGTTTGTATGATATTATTACTCAATCTAGTCTAGTCAATAACGAATCCGGTCAAGGTAGTTACTGCCTATTCTAGTGTTACTCCTATCATTCACAGTCACGTACTTCTGATAGTTTAATTATAGATACTAGATTCTACAACTAAGTCTGCGGTGCAAGGCTTCGCTTAATTGTCTAACCTAATTATCATGCAATGGAGTGCGGAATAATAATACTAGACTTGATCATGTAAATTAAGAACAAGACCTCAAAAACATATTATTCATAGATCCAAATCCAAACCGAAATCAGTAAGTTAGCTAGACATACTGATCGAATACATCTCAAGAATAATTATAAGACAACTAAATAACAAGACAAATATGTAGTGTAGCGTCGTCAGTCTCGCGTGACAGCTTGCGCGCACGGCCGGATCGGAGTTCTGCTCTGAGCCGTCTGGTCTCTTCTACGTGTCTAAGTGTGTCTCCATAAATCTTTGTATTTATAGCCTTGCCTCCTAGGGTTCCACGAATATTTAGGCAAGGATATCTGTAGGAAATCATCCATATCTCTAAAAATCAGCTTAAGAAATATTAAATCTCCAAAAACTGAACTTAGAAATATTCTCGCGCGTGATGACATCATTGTCCCGAATATCTCGCTGTCTGCTGACGTCACCGTTTTGCTGTCTTCTGCGCGACCATCACTCGCGCGCCATGTTGCTCACGCGCCAGTGGCCTTTTGTCTGTTGTCGTTGCCTTGTTATCTTTTTGCTCGAGATTCAGCCTCCTTGTTGCGTTTTTGTTCTAACTCTTCTTTAAGACCTGAAATACAAAACTACACCAAAAGCGTAATCTTATACCATAATATGTTAGAATAAAAGCAGTGTAAAGGACATAAAATAGCGTACAACTGCACTCTATCAAATCCCCCACACTTACTCTTGTTCGTCCCTGAACAAGTCGGCTTCCTTACCTCTTGTGTAATGCACGCGTGAATGTTGGACTTACTGCGCCACACATGTGCGCCACTCTCACAACCTGCGCAATTGTGACTCTACAACACTAAACCGATTAAAGTAACTGATTCTAACCTTGTGTTACCTCTCTTGTGGAATGCAAATCAATTTGGATGATTGGGAGATAGTCCTGCTTAAGCACCGGTCACCGAATCCTTCTTGATTCGCGATTGCATGGTTATTCGTATCCGCTTTCTTTGGTACGTGATTGATCCGCGTCTTAGGGTTTTCTGAGCTCTACGTCTTTGACGCTTTACTGTTTGTTTCTCGGACATATTGATAATCTCCGTTGCACAATTTCTTCTTTTCATCGTTTCGGCCTTGTAAGCTTTCACTTTGAATTGAATACTCTGCTTTCTGGTCCGGGTCCTTATTTTTCCCTAGAACGGCTTCCAATCACGGCCTTCTGATTAGTCGCGCGCAAGTCAGGTCACGCGTATGCAACCGCGCGCCCCTTCCTGAGCAACTGACTTCCACGAAGACGGTCTGTTTTTCCGTCTCGTCACGCTGGTAGGGTTTTGCCTTCGGCATCTGCGTGACTGAGCTAGCTCTTATTCCTTTGACCGCGAAGTACCAACCTCCACTAATACTCATAACCATGCAACCGATCCTCAAGCTTTATTCGATCGACTGCTTCTCTAGGACGTTTCTATCAACTCCACATCCCTCGTTATTCCACTCAAGAGATACACAAAATTCGAAAAAATTACCAAAATCAGAATATGTCATATAAGCACAAATTACCTCAGGTGCGCGAGTACGCACACAGGTCGCGCACGCCAATGTTTCTTGCGCGCAAATACCTCTTGAGATGTGTTCAACTTTCGGTTTGGTTTGTTTTAAACTAAAAAAACGAAAAATTTATCCTGAAAAAAATAAAAATTCCTACTCCTAAGATAGATATACTACTGCCCCCCCACACTTAAACAAAAACGTGTCCTCACGTTATGCATAAGTAATAAAGAAGGCAATAGGAATGCACGGGTTACCTCCCGGAAGTGCCTTGGTTTTAACGTCGCTGGCTCGACAGTACCTGATTTGGTCAGTGCCGTGGTATTTTCTCAATGTCCGCGCGACCTCTTGTACGCGTCTTCTGGCGCGCGTGGTTTGTGGTGCGTGCGTCTGCTAGGTCTGGTGCAGCTTCTCCTAACTCACCTGGTGATAAGAGGTCGAATTCCTGTACTGGTGGAACAGGGCCCGAGAGATACTTCTTAATGCGCTGGCCGTTTACCTTGAAGCGATGATGATCTTTCTCATCCTCGAGTTCTACGGCTCCATGTGGAAAGATTTTTGTGATTGTAAATGGTCCAGTCCACCTGCTTCGCAATTTCCCTGGCATGATCTTTAATCTAGATGAGAATAACAGCACTTTATCACCAATATTAAAAGAACGTCGAAGAATAAACTTATCGTGATATATCTTGGTGCGCAGCTTGTAGTCACGCGTGCTGTCATAGGCGTCTGCACGCAACTCATCCAGCTCGTTTAAGTCCAACATCCGTTCACGCCCTGCGCTATCCAGGTCTAGATTGCACGCACGCAATGCCCAGTAAGCCTTATGCTCCACTTCTACCGGGAGGTGACAAGCTTTCCCGAAAACCAACCGGAATGGTGAAGTGCCAATTGGTGTTTTGAAAGCCGTCCTGTACGCCCATAGCGCATCATCCAGCCTGAGGCTCCAATCCTTGCGTGTCGGTTTAACCATCTTCTCAAGTATTCGTTTGATTTCTCTGTTTGAGATTTCAGCTTGACCGTTTGTCTGTGGATGGTAGGCCGTGGATATCCTATGCTGAACTCCGTAATGTTTGAGTACCTGTGCCATCATTCTGTTACAAAAATGAGTTCCCTGGTCACTGATCAGTGCCTTGGGTACACCATAACGGCAGAAAACGTTAGTGCGCAAAAAATCAGTAACAGTTTTAGCATCATCTTTTCTTGTAGCTTTAGCTTCAACCCATTTAGACACATAATCCACTGCTACTAGAATGTACTCAAATCCAAATGAAGGGGGAAAGGGTCCCATGAAATCTATTCCCCAGATCAAATACCTCGTCCACCATGATGGGCGTCTGTGGCATCTCGTTGCGCGCCGATATATTACCTGCGCGCTGACATCTATCGCAACTTTTGCAGTGCGCGTAAGAGTCCCTGAACACATGTGGCCAATAAAAACCAGAATCTAGGATTTTTCTACTTGTTCGTTTCGGGCCGAAATGGCCTCCACAAGCGTGTTCATGACAAAAGGTTAGAACTGAGTCTATTTCATGATCTGGGACGCAGCGTCTAAGTATCTGATCCGGGCCTATTCTAAACAGGTACGGATCATCCCATAAATACATTCTAGCGTCATGTTTTAATCGTAATTGCTGCGGTTTATTGAAAGAAGGGGGAAACGTACCAGTGACCAGGTAATTCACGATGTGAGCGTACCATGGGGCCTTACCTTGTATCGTCATTATATGCTCGTCGGGGAAAGTTTCCGTTATATGCCCTTGTTCCTCGTCCCTGACTATTCGACTAAGATGATCTGCTACTGTGTTATCCGAGCCCTTTTTGTCCTTGATCTCAATGTTAAATTCCTGCAAAAGCAATAACCAACGCATGAGCCTCGGCTTAGTTTCTTTCTTGGACAATAAGTACCTCAGTGCTGCGTGATCCGTGAATATGATGACTTTGGCCCCTAATATGTATGCACGAAATTTCTCCAGGGCAAACACAATGGCGAGTAACTCTTTCTCCGTGGTGGTGTAATTCCGCTGCGCTGGATCCAGTGTGCGCGAGGCATAGTAGATGGCGTGTGGTTTCTTATCCTTGCGCTGGCCCAGTACTGCGCCCACAGCATAATCGCTTGCGTCACACATCAATTCGAATGGTATGCTCCAGTCTGGCGCCTGTAGTACTGGCGCGCTAGTCAGTGCGCGCTTCAGTGAATCAAACGCTGCGCGACAGGCATCTGTAAAATCAAACACTACATCCTTTTGCAGGAGGTTAGACAATGGGGTAGATATTTTAGAAAAATCTTGAATGAAGCGTCTGTAGAATCCAGCATGCCCTAAAAAAGATTTGATCTCTCTAACATTAGTGGGGTATGGCAGGCTAGTAATAAGATCGATTTTTGCTTTGTCTACCTTTAACCCTTCTCTAGAGACAATATGACCTAGTACTACTCCATGCGTGACCATAAAGTGACACTTTTCATAATTCAAGACCAGGTTCTTAGATACGCAACGTTTCAAGACTTTATCTAAATTATCCAGACATTCATCAAACGTGTTCCCATGCACAGTAAAGTCGTCCATAAACACCTCAATGCATGAACCCAACATGTCCGAAAATATGCTCATTACTAACCTCTGAAACGTACCTGGCGCGTTGCATAATCCAAAAGACATGCGCCGGAAGGCAAACGTACCGAAGGGGCATGTGAACGTCGTCTTTTCTTGGTCTTCCGCAGCTATGGGAATCTGATTGTAACCTGAGAATCCATCCAAGAAACAGTAATGTGGTTTACCTGCCAATCGGTCAAGCATCTGATCTATAAAAGGCAAGGGAAAGTGATCCTTGCGCGTCACTGCGTTCAGCTTCCGGTAGTCTATGCACATGCGCCAACCAGTCTGTATCCTCTTTGGCACTAGTTCTCCTGCTGCGTTTTTCTCCACTGTGATTCCACCCTTTTTTGGGACAACATGTATCGGGCTTACCCACTTACTATCAGAGATGGGATAAATGATTCCAGCGTCTAGCAGCTTGATGATTTCTTTCTGTACTACCTCCATCATAATCGGGTTAAGTCTTCGTTGGGCATCCCTGCATGGTTTGGCTCCATCTTCCAACAGAATTCGATGCATGCATACGTCTGGGCTGATCCCGCGCAAGTCATCTAATGTCCATCCGAGCGCACCCTTGTTGTTGCGCAAGACTTCTATTAGACGTGCTTCCTGCGCAGGTTCTAACTGATTCTTTATAATCACCGGCTTGGTCTCTTTATCGTCCAAAAACACATACTTCAGGTGCTCTGGGAGTTGCTTCAGTGAGATCTTCGATTCCTGTATGTTACGAGAGACAGCCGTGTCAGTAACACATGATTCAGTACTAGAAACAAGATACCTCAGGTCGGCAGCTTTGGTGTTCTCTTCTGCTTCGTGCGCTTCTGGTAGTGCGCCAGTTACCTGACGCGCCTGTTCTTCTTCCACCGCCTCATCGATAATATCCAGTGCGTTAATCGTGGAATCATCATGTGGAAACTGCATGCCCTTGAATATATTGAAGTGTATGACCTCATTATCAACTTCCATTGAAAGCGTTCCTTTCCATACGTCGATTCTTGTTCGTGCGGTCATCAAGAAGGGTCGGCCGAGCAATACTTGAGCAGTGTCGGCAGCTACGTTTCCTTCCATCTCTAGCACATAAAAATCTGCTGGAAACACCAATTCTCCTACCCTCACAAGCACATCTTCGACCATGCCTACTGGTTGCTTGCATGACCTATCCGCTAGTTGGATTGTCAACCCTGCAGGCTTAAGTGGTCCAATGCGTAGGGATGTGTATAAAGAATGAGGTAGAACATTTATAGATGCCCCTAAGTCTATCATGCAGTTATCCACTACAGAGTTACCTATAGTACATGAGATAGTGAACGTACCTGGATCCTTGCATTTAGGTGGTACCTTGTGTTGCACTATCGCTGAGGCGTTTGCGTTCAGCTGCACTTGCTCTTGCTGTCCACCTTTTCTTCTTTTGTTGGTGCATAGATCTTTTAGAAACTTTGCATACCTCGGGATTTGTTTCAGTGCATCTATAAGCGGGATGTTGATTTCTACTTTGCTGAACAGATCATACAGTTCCTGATCTAGCTCGGTCTTCTTTGGCTTAGTTCTCTGAGTAGGGAAAGGAAGTGGTAGTTTGTTGTTAGACTGACCATCCGTCTCTGCAACTGGTGCGCTTGCCTCGGGTGCTGAGTCCGT
Organism: Sedum album; assembly: GCA_006409495.1. Lineage (NCBI taxonomy): Eukaryota > Viridiplantae > Streptophyta > Magnoliopsida > Saxifragales > Crassulaceae > Sedum > Sedum album. Next base: position 15,808 of record QZGG01003296.1, read on the forward strand.
ATTCTGCGCGTGTGTGCTTTTCTTTGCGCGAGTTGTCTCTGGCGCAGTCGATATTTCCTTCCCTGACCTTAATAGCACCGCGTTAACACCATTCTGCAATCTGGCTTGAGCTGCCTTCCTGTGGTTTGTGATCTCAGTTACGGTCTCGGAAATTTGTGACAGCTGACTCTCGATTAAGGTAAAACGTTTTTCGTTCTGCTCTTGGTTTCTGCTTACTGTCTCTGCCAACTGTCCCACTATTTCTTCTAATGATTTCTTGGGAGGCTGCTGAGTAAGTTGCGTTTGCCCATCAGTGCGTCTGTGCGGTGGGTTATAGGAAGGCACTGGCGCGTAAGGTCGTGCGCCAGTGGGAGCATTAGGTTGCGCGCGCCAGTCAGCGCGCGGCCTCTGAAAATTCTGGTCGTTCTTCCAACTAAACCCATTCTCTGCCAATCCAAACCTAGGCTGTCCTTGCCTAGCTTGTCCATTGTTCCATCCTCCTACTGCATTAACATCTGCGTGTTCTTCGAATAGGGAGGGGCATGCAGTATGGTCTGTGGCGTGACAGAATTCACACGCTCTTGTCTCGATGCTTTGTTTTCATTAGCTTCTGCATCATATCCTTCAATTCTTGATCTCGCCAGTGACTCCACTTGATGCAGAGCTCTAGGCGGTTTTTTAGTACTTGATATCTACTTGGTCAGCCGTGTCCTCTATTAATTTCCAACATCCTCCGGATACATATTCCTCACGTTGCCTCCTGCGCAAGCATTCAACAACCTGAGCTCCATCTCAGTAAGTCCGTTGAGGAAGTTCTCTATCAACACATGTTGCGGGAGTCCATGATTGTAGCAGTTCGCTTCAAGTTCCCTGAACCGCTCGTAATACTCTGATAATGATTCCCCATGCAACTGTTTCGGCGCAGCTAACTCCGACGCAGCAGTGACACTTTGGCCGCGGGATAAAACTTGTCTAGAAATCGTTCTTGTAATTCGGGCCCATGTCCTTATTGAACCCGGCGCTAGTCCCATCAACCATTGTCGAGCTGAATCACATAGTGAAAACGGGAAGGCTCTAAGCTTCAACAATTCTGGGTCCTCATTCCCATTCCTCATATTCTCACAAATGGCTGCGAATTCTCGTACATGTTTTACTGGATTCTCACTAGCCATACCATGGAATTTTGGTATGTAGTGAACAAGCTGAGTCCGCAGTTCGAAGTGTCCATCTGGAGGCAGTACTATGCACCATGGTTGATTCACAGCTTGAGGAGCAGACATCTCCTTGATGGTGCGTCGCGCCACTGGTTGAGCAGGCACGCGCGCGCCAGGAGGTGGCGCGCGTCTATCCATGTTATCATTCAACTGATTATCATTTCTGGGTAGTTCAACGTCCATTCTGAACTCTAAGTCTCTGCGTACTTCTCTTCTGATTGCCTCGAGTTCAGCTGGGTTCAGGCGTGCAAAAATGTTGTCAGCGTTACGCGCTGGTGCGTCTGGAGTTCCTGCTCGTCTGCCGATGACACTATTCTCACCAAAATCTTCCATGCAAAAACAAAAACACAACTAAATTAAACGTAACTAATATTTTTGGATTTTTTATTTAAAGAAAAAAAAGAAAATAACAGAAAGAAAAAAAAGGAAAAGAAAACTTCTCTAGCCGTTCCCCGGCAACGGCGCCAAAATTTGACGAGCACGTCGTTGAGTGCTGCAAATTTGTCCCGACTCTCCTTACTAGTATAGTATTGGCAAGCTGGGGTCGAATCCACAGGGAACGGTGGAAGTCTCTTTTCAACTACAAAACTAAAGAATTGGGGTTGTGCGTGAGAACAATTAAAAGAAAGAAAAACTGTTGCGCAAGTACAACTGGCGCACACACAGACAGCAAGTATGATAGACGCAAATAAATATGCAAGAGATGAATCCGGTTCAGATTCTTCACTATGAACTCTATGTTTTATCCTCGGTCACTAAAAGCACATGATTTAATTGTCCACGTAGATTAAGGTCCTGTCACAGCTTAATAATCTACACACACATTCCGGTCAAGGTTTGTATGATATTATTACTCAATCTAGTCTAGTCAATAACGAATCCGGTCAAGGTAGTTACTGCCTATTCTAGTGTTACTCCTATCATTCACAGTCACGTACTTCTGATAGTTTAACTATAGATACTAGATTGTACAACTAAGTCTGCGGTGCAAGGCTTCGCTTAATTGTCTAACCTAATTATCATGCAATGGAGCGCGGAATAATAATACTAAACTTAATCATGCAAATTAAGAACAAGACCTCAAAAACATATTATTCATAGATTCAAATCCAAACCGAAATCAGTAAGTTAGCTAGACATACTGATCGAATACATCTCAAGAATAATTATAAGACAACTAAAATAACAAGACAAATCTGAATTCTGCGTCGTCAGGCTCGCGTGACAGCTTGCGCGCACGTCTTCGCCGGAATTAAGCTCTGCGCCGTCAGCTCTCTCTCTAAGTGCATGCCTGAGATTTCCATAAGGCTTTGTATTTATAGTCCTTGCCTTCTAGGGTTTCCACGAATATTTAGGCAAGGATATCTGTAGGAAATCATCTCTATCTCTAAAAATCAGCTTAGGAAACCTTAAATCTCCAAAAACCGAACTTAGAAATATTCTCGCGCGTGATGACGTCATCGTTCCGAATATCTCGCTATCTGCTGACGTCACCGTTTTGCTGTCTTCTGCGCGACCTTCACTCGCGCGCCATGTTGCTCGCGCGCAAGTTGCCTCTTGTCTGTTGTCGTTGCCTTGTTATCTTTTTGCTCGAGATTCAGCCTCCTTGTTGCGTTTTTGTTCTAACTCTTCTTTAAGACCTGAAATACAAAACTACACCAAAAGCGTAATCTTATACCATAATATGTTAGAATAAAAGCAGTGTAAAGGACATAAAATAGCATACAACTGCACTCTATCACAAGGGTATCCAGAATTTTTTCAGGGGGCATCAGATTCCTCAAAACTGGTCTTCAACCAACTTGGCCCTTATTCCTAAGACTCAGAGAGCTGCTTCTGTTAGGGATTTGAGACCTATCAGCTTATGTAACGTCTCCCATAAGCTGATATCTAGGATCCTGAACAATAGAATGTGTCAGCTCCTTCCTAGAATCATCAGCGAAGAGCAGGCAGGCTTCATAAAAGGAAGGAAAATTCACACTAATCTGGCCCTTGCTCATGACCTAGTTCATGATATTGACAAAAGGGGCTCTCAGAATAACTTGCTTATTAAATTGGATATGTCGAAAGCCTACGACCGGGTTTCTTGGGTGTTCATCATAAGAATTATGAGGCAAATGGGATTTTGTGAAATCTGTCTGGTGTGATCTGATATTCAGATGTATTAGTAATGGTTGGTACTCAGTGATATGTCTGGTGAGCAGTATGGTTTCTTTAAATCTACAAGAGGAGTTAGACAAGGTGATCCAATATCACCTAGCCTCTTTGTGATTACAATGGAGTGCTGTCTAAGGCCCTGAACAAAGGAGTTAGGGAGGGCAGACTCAAGCCCTTTCTTACAAAGAGGGGTGCTATTCAGGTTAATCATTTACTATTTGCCGATGATGTCTTGATTTTTCAAGAGATGATGTGAATACGGTCAATAATCTTATGGAGATTCTAGATACTTTTTGTACCATTTCAGGTCAGAGCATAAACCCAGAGTAAGAGCAGTGTTTACTTCTCTAAATTTTCTCCGGAGAACACTAAAGCCAGAGTGCTTGAAGACTGTGGCTTTGTGGGAAGGGAACTTCCTTGTGTTTATTTGGGTGCGCCCTTATTTAGAGGTAAAGTTCTGATTAGGTACTTTGAAGACTTGCTCAACAAGTTTGAGAATAAGGTCAGTGGATGGATGAGGAATTTGCTCTCAATGAGTGGCAGATTAGTGCTTATTCAATCTGTCCTAACGTTTATGACATTTCATATAATGGCAATTCTTCCTATTCCTTATACAGTCATCAAAAGGGTAGATAGTATTCTGTCAGGTTTTTTATGGGATCATGGCCCTACAAAAAAGCATCATTGGGTTAGCTTCCAAAACATCTGCAGGCCAAAGGATAGAGGAGGTCTTGGGATCTCCTCTTTACATGATAGGGTGCTGGGGTATAAAGGAAAATTGGCCTGGGAATTCTTGAAGCAAGAGAGTATTTGGGCTAAGTATGTGAACTCTAGGTTCAAGGTTGGTAAACCAGGGTCAGCCTTGTGGAACAACATGAATCACATTGTTGAGCATCTCAGGAATAAAGTTGTTTGGGATCTTGGTGATGGATCCTTAAAGGTGGAGGATTTTTGCTGGCTTCATAACATTGAAGTTCCTAGGGATTACAGGTTATGGCCTATTAAGGAAGTTTTGAGCATTCCTAATATCAGATTCAGCCTTCTTCTTTCTCTTCCTCACCATATAGCTCAGAATTATAAAGAGTATATTGGAGGTATGGGTAAGAGCAGACTGAGATGGCTCGACAGCCATCATGGGGACTTTTCTTTGAAGATCTTTATTAAAACCTTCTGTACAAAACACCCTGGGTTGCCTTGGGCTGAAGCTATTTGGCAGCAATGGCTTCCTCCAAAAGTCAGTGTCTTCATGTGGAAATTGTTTATGGATGGCACTTCAGTGGACTGCAAAATTAAAAAGATTGGAATTCCTATTACTTCCTGTTGTTCTTGTTGCAGGAAAACTGAGGAATCTCTTGAGCACCTCTTCTTTCAAGGCACCTGGGCTAGGGAGGGATGGAATTTCCTAGCTACTGGTTTGGATTGCCCAAGACCTCTGTCCAGATCAAGATTTGCTAGCTCTTGGATTCTTAATCAGGAAAGAGGTAACTTTATGAGTAAATTCAAGTCGAGTATTGCCTTCTGTATGCTTTGGGAAATTTGGAATATCAGGAATGATGTGAGACATGATAGAAAACCTCAGAATTTGATTTATAAAATTGTGAAGTGGTCTGAATTTTTGGGTACTTCTATCCGTATGGGAAAATTGACAATTGTGATAGATCCTGCATGGCAATTCTTGATATTAGACCTTCAAACTATATTCGTCCAGCTTGGGAAGTTTGGGAACCGGGTGAGAAAGGGATTATTATGAATATGGTCTGTATTGTGCAAGATCAGAATATAGTTGCTGCGCTTATTCAGGAATGACAAAGGAGCTTTTCTGCTAGCTCAGGTTGATCTTTTTAATCAGATAGATAGTGTGAAAGAATTTTTGCAGGCTTCTTGAGTTGGCATTCACTCAGGCTGAGATTAAAGGCTTTCGAATTTCTTGTGTTCAAAGTTCTAATTTGGAGATGACACATTGGAGGGTTTCCCAGGCCATAAGAAAGCTTAAAGAGGAGCACTGGGCTTTTAAGCCAAGAGAGTTAGCACATCAGCTAACATTCAGCTCTTTGTAAGCGTATACAGTCAAGATGTCGATGGTTTTTTACTCAATTCAAGGAGCTTCCGCTTGCTGTGCAGAGAAGCTTGATTGCAGATAATCTCCATCTAGGTAATTGGAATAATGAGAGTGGGCATCCTACAAACAACAACCAGGTCAGAGATGATATTCTTTTATAGATTTTTCACACTTCCACATTTCCTTATTTATTGCTAATAATCTGCTTATCTTATATCATCTGTTTTGCCTGCTATTCATTGGAGATTTGGGGATCTTGTTTCTTATATGGTCTTGTTATGATAGTTCCCGACATGTGGGTTCATCATTGTCTTGTTATGTTAGTTCCCAACATGTGGGTTCAACATTGTTTTGTGATGTTAGTTCCCAACATGTGGGTTCAACATCCTCAGGTTTTATTTTACTTGTCATGTCATGTTAGTTCCCATCATGTGGGTTCAACATTGGTTAGTGCCCAACATGTGGGTTCAACCTGTCTGTGAGTCTAGGCTTTCAAGCTCCATTTAAGCTTGTTTAAATGGAGCTTGTTGCCTAATTTTAGTCCATCTTGTAATAGCCACGATTCGGGCTTTTCGAATCCTTTTAATAAAGTGCTGGCTCCGTCCAGTTTTTTAGAAAAAAAATGCTATATTACACTATTAGAAGTGATAATGAAGTGATTAGTCATACAATCGACTCATTTATCATGTTCGTAAAGGCTTTAAAGACGAACTTTAGAGTACACTAGCACTTTGCTTCAAAGTTAAGCAAACTTGAGTCGAACTTTCAAGTGAATGTTTAATCATTGAGTTATGCTATATTACACTATTAGAAGTGATAATGAAGTTATTAGTCATACAATCGATCATTTATCATGTTCGTAAAGGCTTTAAAGACGAACTTTAGAGTACACTAGCACTTTGCTTCAAAGTTAAGCAAACTTGATTCGAACTTTCAAGTGAATGATTAATCGTTGAGTTATGCTCTATTACACTATTAGAAGTGATAATGAAGTGATAAATCATATAGTCGACTCATTTATCAAGTTCGTGAAGGCTTTAAAGACAAACTTTAGAGTACACTAGCACTTTGCTTCAAAGTGAAGCAAACTTGATTCGAACTGTCAAGTGGAGGTTTAATCGTTGATTTATGCTATTACAACTATTTAGAAGGTGATAAGAAGTGATAAGTCATACAGTCGACTCATTTATCATTTTCTGTGAAGGCTTTAAAGACGAACTTTGAGTACACTAGCACTTGCTTAAAGATGTTAAGCAAACTTGATTCGAACTTTCAAGTGAATGTTTAATCATTGAGTTATGCTATATTACACTATTAAAAGTGATAATGTAGTGATTAGTCATACAATCGACTCATTTATCATGTTCGTAAAGGCTTTAAAGACGAACTTTAGAGTACACTTGCACTTTGCTTCAAAGTGAAGCAAACTTGAGTCGAACTTTCAAGTGAATGTTTAATCATTGAGTTTATCGCTATATTACACTATTAGAAGTGATAATGAAGTGATTAATCATACAATCGATCATTTATCATGTTCGTGAAGACTTTAAAGACGAACTTTAGAGTACACTAGCACTTTGCTTCAAAGTGAAGGCAAAACTTGATTCGAACTTTCAAGTGAAGGTTTAATCGTTGATTATGCTATATACACTATTAGAAGTGATAATGAAGTGATAAGTCATACAGTCGACTCATTTATCATTTTCGTGAAGGCTTTAAAGACGAACTTTAGAGTACATTAGCACCTTGCTTCAAAGTGAAGCAAATTTGAGTCGAACTTTCAAGTGAATGTTTAATCATTGAGTTATGCTATATTATACTATTAGAAGTGATAATGTAGTAATTGAGTCAACAATCGAGCTGATTTATCATGTTTATAAAGGCTTTAAAGACGAAACTTTAAGTACACTAGCACTTTGCTTCAAAGTGAAGCAAACTTGAGTCGAACTTTTAAGTGAATGTTTAATCCTTGAGTTATGCTATAATACACTATTAGAAGTGATAATGAAGTTATTAGTCATACAATCAATCATTTATCATTGTTCGTAAAGGCTTTAAAGACGAACTTTAGAGTACACTAGCACTTTGCTTAAATGTGAAGCAAACTTGATTCGAACTTTCAAGTGAATGTTTAATCATTGAGTTATGCTAATATTACACTATTAAAAGTGATAATTTAGTGATTAGTCATACAATCGACTCATTTATCATGTTCGTAAAGGCTTTAAAGACGAACTTTAGAGTACACTAGCACTTTGCTTCAAAGTGAAGCAAACTTGAGTCGAACTTTCAAGTGAATGTTTAATCATTGAGTTATGCTATATTACACTATTTGAAGTGATAATGAAGTAATTAATCATACAATCGATCATTTATCATGTTCGTGAAGGGTTTAAAGACGAAGAACTTTAGAGTAACTCTAGCACTTTGCTTCAAAGTGAAGCAGAATTGGTCGAACTTTCAAGTGAATGTTTAATCGTTATGTAATGCTATATTACACTATTAGAAGTGATAATGAAGTTATTAGCCATACAATCGACTCATTTATCATGTTCGTGAAGGCTTTAAAGACGAACTTTAGAGTACACTAGCACTTTGCTTCAAAGTGAAGCAAACTTGAGTCGAACTTTCAAGTGAATGTTTAATTATTGAGTTATGCTATATTACACTATTAGAAGTGATAATGAAGTTATTAGTCATACAATCGACTCGTTATCATGTTCACAAATGCTTTAAAGACGAACTTTAGAGTACACTAGAACTTTACTTCAAAGTGAAGCAAACTGAGTCAAACATTCAAGTGAATGTTTAATCTTTGACTGATGCTATATTACACTATTAGAAGTGATAATGAAGTGATTTACTCATACAAATCGACCACTCTATATCATTATCATGTCGTAAAGGCTTTAAAGACGAACTTTAGAGTACACTAGCACTTTGATTCAAAGTGAAGCAAACCTGAAGTCGAACTTTCAAGTGAATGTTTAATTATTGAGTTATGCTATATTACACTAATTAGAAGTGATAATGAAGTTATTAGTCATACAATCGACTCGTTTATCATGTTCACAAAGGCTTTAAAGACGAACTTTAGAGTACACTAGCACTTTGCTTCAAAGTTAAGCAAACTTGATTCGAACTTTCAAGTGAATGTTTAATCGATGAGTGACGAGCACGTCGTTAAGTTAAGGTCCTGTCACAGCTTAATAACCTACACATACATTCCGGTCAAGGTCCGTATGATATTATTATTCAATCTAGTCTAGTCAAATAACGAATCCGGTCAAGGTAGTTCATGCCTATTCTAGTGTTACTCCTATCATTCACAGTCACGTACTTCTGATAGTTTAACTATAGATAAAAGATTCTACAACTAAGTCTGCGGTGCAAGGCTTCGCTTAATTGTCTAACCTAATTATCATGCAATTGAGTTCGGAATAATAATACTAAACTTAATCATGTAAATTAAGAAACAAAACCTCAAACCATATTATTCATAGATCAAAAATCCAAAACCGAGTTCAGTGAGTTTAGCTACTCATACTGAATGAATACATCTCAAATATAATTAAATAACAACAAATAACAAGACAAATCTGTATGTTAGCGTCGGCAGTCTTAGCGTGACAGCTGCAGCGCCGGCGATCGGAGTTCTGCTCTGAGCCGTCTGGTCTCTTCTGCGTGCCTCTTGGAGATTTCCATAAAGCTTTGTATTTATAGTCGCTTGCCTTCTAGGGTTCCAACGAATATTTAGGCAAGGATATCTTGTAGAAATCGTCTATATCTTCTAAAAATCAGCTTAGGAAATATTAAATCCCCAAAAACTGAACTTAAAATATTCATCGCGCGTGAATGACGTCATCGTCTCGAATATCTCGCTATCTGCTGACGTCACCGTTTTGCTGTTTCCTGCGGCGACCTTCACTCGCGCGCCATGTTGCTCGCGCGCCAGTGGCCTTTTGTCTGTTGTCGTTGCTTGTTATCTTTTTGCTCGAGATTCAGCCTCCTTGTTGCGTTTTTGTTCTAACTCTTCTTAAGACTGGAATAAACAACTAACCAAAAGCGTAAATCAGATATCTATACCATAATATGTTAGAATAAAAGCAGTGTATAAGGACATAAAATAGCGTACAACTGCACTCTATCAAACCCCACACTTACTCTTGTTCGTCCCTACAAGTCGGCTCCTTTACCTCTTGG
>QZGG01003297.1:0-25385 GCA_006409495.1 Sedum album
TATTTTTCCTGATAGACTAAATCAGACTCGTGATGGTTATTTACGTCCAGAATGATGTGCTCATATCTCCAAATTAGCTCGATTTTAACAGGTACCAACAGCTTGCTTAATTTCTTACTGATAAAAGTCTAAGTTGGAGAGAGTTGTATATATGCCTCAAACCTCATCCAGCCAGGTTTTTCTTCAATTTATGAAGCTAAGAATATTGTTGTTGTGGTAATTCATTAGTCACTTGTCACAATTCCATCACCTTGGAGTACAAGTTTTCATGTTTTGTTTTTTGTCTAACTGGTCTACGTACATTTAGAATTGCAAGCTGTTATTCCATGTGTTAGCTGTATGCAATGTGCATTAACTTTTGTGATCGATATGATCGCAAACATACATTTCATATTAAGCTTACTACTAATACTCTAATTCTACTTTCACAAGAAATGAACCAACTGCATGTATGTTGCTCATAGCTAGAAGCATTCTTAGATGCAAATCTAGACCAATATTTTTTCTTTTATCTTCTTATCTCCAACATCAACTGTGTTGAAAATCATCTCTTTCTCCTTTCCTTTCCCTTTCAGTTTCTGATCACCTTGCTTCTGTGATCCTCCCCATAGGAACATCTTCAGAACAACCCTCCCACTTTCACGCACGGTTGAATAAGTAGGACGAGTATTTTCCACTATGTCCACCATGACCTTCTCATTCATGACCGAAATCGAAATGGGCCGATCAGATTAGGGTCAAAAGCTCCGTAGAAGATTGAGTTTCGAAATGGGCCGCTATCCCATCGCTCTATTTGGGCCGAAATCGACCCGTATTAGGCCCAACATTGAAAATGTGGATGTGCTCATGTGCAGACTGCAGAAGGTGCGAGCAATCGATGCTTGTGGTTGAAATTGAATCCAAAGTTGCAAGCTTCAATTAAATCACGCGTAAACAACTTTACGTAGTAATCAAACGTAGAAGAATCAAGAATCAATCGATCTGCATTTGATTGCATTCATGTATTGAAACCCAAATTACATTAATAATTCACATTCCTATTTTCATATTTATTATTATTTTAATTAATTATAACAACGACAGCAAAACCAGCTGTCTGGCCGACGGTCGATCATCTTCTCCGACCAACCAATCATCAACCCATCCAGCCATCCATCCTTCTCTCTCTCATCTGGCCACTTCAATCCTCCCTTTGATTGATTCGGTCCCTCTTTTTTGTGTGAAGATGGGGGATGTTGTCAAGGAAGCGGATTTTGATGAAAGTAAAGGTGTGGACTTTAGGGCGCAGAAGAGATCGACGGATAAAACCCATCTGGTTATTATGGTTAATGGCATCATAGGAAGGTTTGTTATAGAAATTGGATTTTTTTATTAATTATTGTTTTTGGACTCTTTTTTATGGTATGAGATTTGTGAATGATTGGATTTTGCAGTCCTACGAACTGGGAGTATGCTGCAAGGCAGTTTGTGGATAGATATCCGAAGGAACTTGTTGTTCATTGTGAGTTGTTATTTTTCGTTTTTACTAGAAAGTTTTGATCTTTTTTGCAGTTTTAGTGATGAATTTTGTGTGTGAAGTGAAACTGTTATTTTGTACTATTTGCAGTTTGTTATATATATCTGATGATTTCAACATGTTATATTGTTATATCACTATTGTATATTTTAATATTTACGTATTTGAATATGTATAACTTACTGTGACTGATGCGAATATTTCTATTGTTGTGTTGCACAGGCAGTGAATCTAACTCTTCCTTGTTGACGTTTGATGGCGTTGATGTAATGGGAGACAGACTTGCTGAAGAGGTGAGTGAACATTCTGGAAAGATGGCGATTTTTTGTAGTCATATGCTTTGTGGAACTCTTCGTTTCGTCTTGTTTTGTGTCTTTTTTTATTGGCATCTTTATAGTTAGTTGTAAAGAAGTTTGAAAAAGTGTTGTTTTATTTCCCACAGGTGATATCTGCATCAAGTAAATATCCGAGCCTTCAGAAGATATCATTCGTTGCACATTCTTTAGGTGGGCTGGTGGCTAGATATGCTGTTGCCAAACTATATAATCGAGAGTCTGTCTCATCCAACATAAATCAAGAAAATGTCAGTGGTGGTGAGGTAGTGACTGAGGTTTCATGCCCTGAGAAGAATTATGATGGAAAAATTGCTGGGCTGATACCCATGAATTTTATAACTTGTGCAACACCTCACCTTGGTTCCAGAGGACGAAATCAGGTGACTCCAAGTACCAATGCATTTTATTTTTTCTACTTTGTTGTCTCAGTTTATTATGCATATATATGTTCATTCCAGTTTTTTAAATTTACCAATTTAGCATCAGCATATGTTTATCTAGGTCATAATCATAATGATGACACTCTTACAAAACATCCTCTTACTCTTTATTGCATCCATGATTCCATGTATTACAACTTAAAGCCTCAGCCTATTTAAGTACATGTTCATTTTCTATTTATAGTGTCTTTGATGAATAACTATTATTAAGTGTTATGAGTTCTAAAGTTTTTGAATGGTAATATTTTGGTTGTTTAGAATCTCTTAATAAGTACGCTTCTCGAAGAACTTAGAGAGCTAATTATTCTGAGATCTGTTACTACACTTTTTAGGTTCCATTGTTTTTTGGCGTTCAAACATTGGAAAAGGTTGCATATATGACATCAGGATTACTCGGTAGAACGGGGAAACACTTGTTCTTGTCTGACAGTGAGAATGGAAAACCCCCTCTTCTTGTTCAGATGACCAAAGATGGAGACAAATTGAAATTTATGTGAGCTCTTATAACCATGCCCCTCACTCCCTTTAGCACTTATGCAAACAGTACGATACTACGAACCTTGAGCGTATCAGTTTTATAACGCTTCATGATACTTTGCTTCCTTTGTAGATCTGCTTTGGGTTGCTTCCAACGACGTGCTGCATATGCCAACACTAGTTGTGATCGTATCCTATTTTACTGTTAGATGTTTGGGGACTTTTGAATTCAGTTAGTGATTCTTTCAGTTCAAATAATATCCTATTTTACTGTTAGATGTTTGGGGACTTTTGAATTCAGTTAGTGATTCTTTCAGTTCAAATAATATATTAAATGTCAGGGTTAAGTATATCAAGAAATGTGCTGTTTTGCTGATAACGTCATATATATTTCCATTTGGAAACTTAACACCAATTGTAGATCTCGTGGGGTGGGCCACAGCTTCGATAAGGCGTTTCAGTGAATTGCCCAAGGTAAATTTTTTTTTTTATGATTATAACGTGCAGCCCCTTTCTTGTATATACTTTTACATATTACGCTTTTACGAGTAGCTTTATTTGGGTTAGGTGCACTTTTGTAAGTTTGTTTTTCCATTTAATTTTGCTGACTTTAGGGTTGAGTGATTTATAACACCTTGATACTGTACCTCCAGCTTCAAGGTGTTCCAGTGAATAAGAGCTATCCTCATATTATAAATGTTGAGACTGCGCAGACGGGTAAGCACAGTTGAGAATACTGATGGTTGCTTTGATGCTGATGAAATGGAAGGTTTGTTCTCTATCCATCACTTGTATGTACAAAAATATTTCAAACACTAGATGGAATAAGCGGTTATTTTATGATTTTGCAGAAGAAATGATTAGAGGCTTGACCAAAGTGAGCTGGGAACATATAGATGTTGGCTTTAGCGGACTCAAGCAGTGGGTTTTAGGCCACAGCACCATTCAGGCAAGTAGTACATATATTCTCTATTTTCAAAGCATTTGGAATTAGATTTGTACCTTATTTAAATCTTGCTTGAAATTTATGAAGCAAAGAAGTATGGATTATGGTTAACCTGAAATTTAGACAGCGTTGCCAAATTTACCGTTATTATGTCATGATGCATTTCATTATTATTCAGGTGAAGACGCCTTACATACATTCTGAAGGAGCTGATGTCATTGCACACATGATCGACAATTTTCAGCTATAGCCCGTATCATCTTGCATTTGGTCAAATTCAGAGGGTTCATCTTCGCAGATTTGAGCATTATTACAATGTTCTTCTCCGAAGCTTTCGCATCCAATACCCATAGAACCAACCAAAACATAGTGTTGGTAAATTTATGAAGTTGCGCAGTGATATAGAAACTGTGAAATAGTACTAGTTAGAAGTCTTATATTGATGCGAATCAGTTCATAAATTCCATGATAACACCTTATTTTTATTATATAATTCTCTTTTCAATTTTCTATTGCATTTAGAAGTGCAAATTACTTTCCTAACTGCTAAGATTAAGATTCCCCATGGGATGTTGGGAATGCTTGAATTTATACAAGTAACAAAAACAGAAATCACACGAAGCTCCATGAAATTGCCGAAGGTGCAACATTTGAAAAACAAGTGAAAGGTTTGGCTTCGTTTGAAACCAAATATAAATAGAGGTCGTATGAAGATTTATATATTTTGATGAACTCGTAAACCTCATTTTGTATGCTGCATGATATAATCTCAATATAAATATGCACGGAATCAACATTGTTTGTTTCCAATTGCCATACTAATCTCGAGTTCGAGTCGCTATGCTAATCTCGCAGAAGAGGTGATGGCCAGATGATAGAATAGATACCCGGTATCGAAAAAATTGCCATGCTAATCTCCGTAATGACGTTTTTAACCTCGTGACGTCACCACCGTTTCGATCAAGCCCTAGTCTCACCAAAGACCTCGCACGAAAGCACACTCCTCTCGCAATTCGCGAAATCCCCGATCGCCCTTTCGTCTCATTTCCATCCAATTCGCTTCGCTTCAATCCTGAATCTCATAGAATCGTCGTTTAGGGCGATGCCGCTATTCCTCACGGACGAGGAGTTCAAGACTTGCGCAAATGACGCGAATTTACTTGTCGAGAAGGCTGACGCTTTCATCCAAGATCTTTTCGCCAAACTCGAGACCGTCAAAGCCGAAGCTGATGCCGCCTCCACCACTGCTGAGCAGACGTGTTCTTTACTAGAGCAGAAATACGTTTTGCTTTCGTCTGATTATGTTAAGTTAGAGGATGAGAATAAAAGACTTAATGCTACGGTTGAGCAGCGGGTTGCGGAGCTTGCGGAAGTTCAGGCGGAGAAGCATCAGCTTCATTTGAACTTGGTATTAAGTTGTTAATGTGTTTTTGTTTGATTATGATTTGTTTGTTTGTTTTTGAAATGAAAATGGGTGTTTAGATTGGAAGAGATGGAGAGTTTAGGTGTCTGAGCATCAGAAGGCGAAAAGGCAGATGATGGAGTTGGTGGAGCGGAAAGAGTCTGAGATTAGTGAAAAGAATGCCATGATCAAGACTTATTTAGATAAGATTGTATGTGTTTGTTCCTTTTGTGTATTATGGTCTGCTTGCGAGCTGCTAATCTGAGTAGTTTTTAATGTTTGAGAAAAGCTCATGCATTTCCCCTTCTGTTTTAAAATGTGAAGGTGAGTCTGACTCAAAATGCTGCGGCGAGAGAAGGCAAGTTGAATGAGATTGAGACAGAATTACAACATACAAAGGCTACATGCGCACGATTTTCACAGGCACTCATCAATGACTTCATATTTCATTACTGACATATGCATATATTTTTTGTTTATTACTGCTGCTGTCTCCGTAGTTTTTATACATTCATATCATAAGCTAGTAATGTAAAGACTTCCCTCACATTAAACGTGTATATTTATACGGTTGAACTTGTTAAAAGGCAATGTAAACTGGGCCAGGATAAGATGTTTTTCATCGAGAAGTACATCTGTTCTCTAAGGCAAAACTTTGGTCATACCAATTGTCATTTGTATATTGATACAACTACATGTCCAGAAACTTTTGATATTCTTTATGATATGAGCCCAGAGTTTTAAGGCAGCACTTTGTCACCTTAAGAATAATATAATAGTGATAGACTCTATGAAGGATGATTTTGTTTTTATAATAAGCCTCAATGTTACATATAAGAATAGATTGAACAAAAAGTATGATTTTGTATGTTCCCGAGCCGTTGTGATGTTTCTATTACTCAGTCTAATTTTCTGTTTTTAGTTTTTTTTTGAGTTGTGTTGAACTTTATGTAAATCTGCATCTCTTGGTGTTTATGAGCAGGAAAAAGAACTCATTGAAAGACATAATGCCTGGCTCAATGAAGAATTAAATGCTAAAGTCAATAATTTGATTGAGATTCGTAGTGCACATTTTGAGCTTGAGACAGAAATGTCTTCCAAGCTTGCTGAGGTAAATACAGTTCAATAATCTGTTCTGCTTGTATTATCTTCAAAATAACTGCAAATTCACTCCTGTCATGTTTTTGCTTTTGCTCACCACTTCCTAGCAAACAGATATAACTCAGTATTTGGTAACAGTGTTCCTAGCATTGTAATTCCTAGTCACGTGTTTCGATAATACAGTGGAAAACATGTAAGTATAATTAATGACATTTTTAGGTGGAAAGGCAGTTTCATGATTGTTCAAAGTCTCTTACTTGGTACAAAGAACGAGTGAAGGAGTTAGAGATGAAATTAGGCTCGGTTGAAGAGGTAACATGATCCACCTTTTGAATTCATATCTACTTACCATATGCAATGGATTTATGTACCCTTTTCATAGGAGCTGCTCAGGTCAAAGAGTTCCGCATCAAACGACGAAGAACGGTTTGCTGCTGAAATGGCTACTGTGAGTGTAACTTATGTTAGCTGTGTACTACAGTGTCATATTCAGTTGTATTGTTATCTATCAACAAATTGATGTCAAATCTAATGATGCTACAAGCTAGTCATAGAATTTGGCACTCGATCCACATATTCTACTGTTCGGCCTGAGTTTGTCTGGTAGAACATTGGATAATCCTATGCTTTAGTAATAATACATCTAACGATAACCCTATTGGTCCCTAAGATGAGTACGGGGATTTCAATGCACTAATAGTAATACGATGTTTTTATTGATATAAATATATTGTTTGCCATTGTCTATTGACAATCTTTGTCGGTGAAATTTAATAAAAAAGTACCAATACAGTATAAATACTTAGTCATAGTATGCTTAGCAACTAACTTGGGGATCCAAAAGAGGAAACTAGACCATGCAACTTTTGATTTGAGAGTACATATGAAAATATCGTGTAATGATTGTATGAGCGCCTTGCGCGAATTTTTGTTTAATGTGTCTGTCTTGCACAGGTAAACAAACTCGTTGAACTGTATAAAGAGAGATCTGAAGAATTGTCTAAGAAAGTTGGGGAGCTAAGGGTGTGATTCAAGCTTTGGAGGTCAGTCTCTTAGTTTTTTTATTAACGTGGCTGGGTCAGTGAGATAGATACTGTTTCACATGATCTGTTTGATCATATGGTTTGTTTATGCATATATTTACGATATTCGGATAGCAGATTCATTCTAGTCAAGTTGATAAAGATTATAAAGAGATGATTGTAAAAGAGATATCAGCCAGGAAGGAATTAGAAAAGGTATGTTGTCCTCTTTACAAACATTCTGTTGATGGATTTGTTGCGCAAATCCAATACTCCATTATCATGTATCATTGATTCATGTTATATGGTACTACATGTTTTGGTTTCTATTTGTTCCTTCTGAAACTCTAGTGTGATTTATTTAATGAGCTTCTGAAAATGACCCTAGGCTTGTAGTGCAGCCTCCTAAAGATTTCTTCAATGTTTTTAGTATTAAAATCTTGTTAAAGGCAGCAAGAAAATTCTTGCGGGTTCTTGAACAAACATCTGATTACGTAGAAGACTTCAAAATAAACCAAAACACAGGAACATGGTGTATTTGATTAATGGTGTGTCTGTTTCCTGATAGAAGAACAGTTCACGTTTTACATTAAGCATAGCACAATCTTAGATGAAATGATAATTATGGTGCCATTTATTTTAATTAAGAAACAACATAACATTTTTATTTAACTTCTCTGTTGAAAGTTTTAATTTTGTGCATGGAACTCAAGGATGCTGCAATGCTTAGAGAAAAACTTGAGAAGTGTGAATCTGAAATCGAAGCTGGGAGAAAAACAAATGAACTGACTCTTCAGCTCAGTGATTTCACAACAGATATGTATGCATGCTTCTTTAAACCAACCAAAAAGTGTGGATTTACATTAATGTGCTCTCATATGTGGCTTAGGACTCCCTGTTGCCTGTATTGTAGTCCAACACCTAGTAGTTGTTAATGTGAACGT
The DNA here is from genome assembly GCA_006409495.1 of Sedum album. Lineage (NCBI taxonomy): Eukaryota > Viridiplantae > Streptophyta > Magnoliopsida > Saxifragales > Crassulaceae > Sedum > Sedum album. The sequence goes on from QZGG01003297.1 coordinate 8,184, forward strand.
GTCAGTTATCTCTGTATTTTCTCTTTCTTGCTGGTTCTGGCTCTCTTTTTGGATTTTATTTCTTGCAATTCCAGATTGCCACTGAATCTTTTTTACCCTGATGTATTGAGTGACCGTTAATAGTACGCAAAGAATTTGCTAAGCTACTTCTCGAGGATTGATATATATTCATTATAACAGATCAAGGAAAAATTGAAGTTTTGGTAGACCTTTCTCTTTTGTAGATCCACGTATTTGTGTAACATCTGTATATTTTTAGTCGACCAAAATTAAGTGTGTGTATACCATAAGATATAACTTGTACTCTTTTGCCATTCACCTACAATCTCATGGCTCCCTTCTTGAAGAAACATCAAACATTGTGAAAGCTGCGGGCACCAAAACCTGGCTTTTGTAGTTTATTGCAATGCATTTGCTGTATGCTTTTGAATAATTGTTTTTGCTTTGATGACAGGCATCCGATATCATTTGAAAATAATATGATGTCAGAACAGTCTCAAATGCTTGTGCCCAAGGTTCCAGCTGGTATCTCAGGAACAGCACTAGCAGCTTCTCTCATTCGTGATGGTTGGAGTGTAAGTTATTTTTATTCGACCCTGGCTTCATTGTGAACATTTTAATTACTGATTAAATTCCATTATGTCAAAACTAAGTGTAACTGCAGCAATGCAACAGCCACCTTATAGCAAAATGATAGGAGGTCACAGCGATATATTGTCAACGGAATCAATATCAACCAAAGGCTTATAATTGTACTCCGAAATTGCTTGCTTGTGTTCTTGTCCGATAACTTTGTTGGAGTTCACTTATGCGGCCGCTTCCTATCATCAGGAACAGGAACTAATTTTAGAAGCAATTCATTTATAAAGTATTAAGAGAAAGGAGCAATACAATACATGGGCATGTATCTAGTATCTACTTGCATATTTTTAGATGATTTAGTCGTATCTGTTTGCTCAGGGTTTAGGATTTTCGCTTCACACTAACCACGTATGAGTACTTTAAAAAGTGACACATTGGTCGATTGATTCTCTCTATCTTTAGATTTTTTTTGTAATTTGTACAGCCTATCTTTAGTTATTTTTTGAACGGATTAGTAGGACAATTAAAATATCTAGTTGTCAAGTGGCTTTCAAGAAATTAACAAACTAGCTCAACACTACGTGAATTCGTACATTATCATGAAAGTAGCTGCATCAACTTATCAATCTACTTATATGTGCGTGGTGTAACTGACGGGCACGTCGTTGGATGCCTCAAATTAAATTTATAATTCCTCACAAGTTAGTATATAGCAAGTAAGAGTCGAACCCAAGAGAAAGCACTTATATGTGCGTGGTGTGACTTGTTTCAGCTCTGTATACATCCTTTGATCTGCCATTGTCTTCTCTACTCATCGTTTCTTCTCTAAATCTAGCATTCTCTGCGGCTTCATTGATCAATTCTCTTACTTGAGTTGCTGTCAAGTCCAAAACTGTGCCACCAACCGTAGCATCTAGCATCCATCGTTCCATCGGTCTGAATCCATCCAGCAAATGTTCCACTAACTGCTTCTCCGTCAAACTCAAGTGACTACAGCTTTGCTCCAATGCGTTGAATCTTTCTAGATATTCGTATATAGCTTCATTTGGACCTTGTTTGATTGTTTGGAGCTCTCTTCTGAGTTGTGCAGCCTTGGCGGGTGGATAGTACTTGTCAAGGAACTTACGCTGCATTTGTTCCCAAGTTCGTATGCTACCTGAAGGTAAAGACAAAAACCAACTTTTTGCAAGGTCAATTAAACTTAATGGAAATACTTTTAGCTTAAACCTTTTCTCAGGTGCGTTATGTGGGCACATAGTCTGACAAATTCCATTGAATTCTTGTAAGTATCTCGAGGCCATCTCTCCTGGTAATCTACCAAACTTTGGTAGGTGATGGACTACTGCTGTTTTAACTTCAAAATTTTCTCTAAGCCATTTGCTGTGCAGGAATCATTCCGGACTTTCTTGCAAATGCAAAAATCCCTCCAGCCCCGATCACCGGCCCTGCATCACCAATTGGCTTCAAACCAAACTCCTTCCCAGTTGTATGATTAATCAACTTATTCTCCTTCAGTTCAATTGTAACCACATCACCAGTCTTACGCTCTTCACAAATCCTTCCTTCACATTCCAACGGATAAACCTCGCCAGTAGCCACCGAGTTCCTAAAAAAGATCCTTGCATAAGATTCCGTCGCCACTGCCTTCACTCCTGCCGCTCCCAGCGCTACCGGCGCATGCTCCCGAGATGATCCACAGCCGAAATTATCACCGGCGATTAGAATGGAGTACTTTGTCTCTGTCTCTCCGGGATCGATGAATCTGGTTTCGTACGACTCCGGCAGGCCGATCATCGCGTACGATCCTAACTTTTTGTACTCGTCAGGTTTGGATGGGACAAGAGTAAGATACTCCGCAGGAATGATCTGATCAGTGTCGATATTATCTTTCACGACGTAGCAGACTCCGTGAAAGGTTGATACGGCGGTGGATGACGATGATTTGTCGTCATCAGCGGATGCTCGGAGGACGAAACGGGTGGATGATGCGCAAATACAGACGGTTTTCAGACTAAGTTTTGAAACAGCAGTATTATGGAAGGAAATGGATGGAAGAGGGCGGCGGGAGGGCGAAGCGACGGTGGCGGTACAATTGTTGCCGATTAGGGCTGACGTGGCGATAGCTAATGCTGACATTTTGTGAGGGTGTACGAGAAGACGAGAAGCACTTGAGTGGCTTCGCTTAGACTATTAGACCACGTATGCCTCCCTAATGGGCCCGGCCCTACTCGGCCTATCGCAATCGTTTCTCCGCAGCCCAATAAAATAAGATAAATTCATTACGAATTATTTTGGGTTTTTTATATAGTTTTTATTATTATTTAACATACTAATAATAATGAGAAAATAGCAGAGGCAGTGAGTCACTCAAATTGATTGAGCTCGGATGGCTTCGGGGACAGTGAAGTACGGAATCATCGGTGTCGGAATGATGGGACGCGAACACCTCATCAACCTTTACCATCTCCGTCACGAAGGCGCTGTAGTCGTCTGCATCGCCGATCCCCACCTCCCATCTCAGAACCTCGCTCTCGCCTTAGCACAACCATACAACTGGCCCTTAAAGGTGTATTCTATGGTTCATACTTCATCTACTGTTTTTGAATTATAACTTGACCTGAGTGTTGGAGCACTTCAATTGAGATTATGTGATGTGTTCTCAAGGTGTTTTCTGGACATAAGGAGTTGCTGGAGAGTGGATTGTGTGATGTGGTGATTGTATCAAGTCCGAATATGACGCATTATGAGATTTTGATGGATGTTATTGATTATCCGAAGCCTCATCATGTGTTGGTGGAGAAGCCTTTATGTACTACAGTTGAGGATTGTAAGAAGGTTGTGGATGCGGCGAGGAAGCGGTCGGATATGGTTGTGCAAGTTGGGTTGGAGTATAGGTATATGCCGCCTGTTGCTAAGTTGATTGATGTAGTTAAGGGAGGAGATATTGGAGCGGTTAAAATGGTGGCTATAAGAGAGCACCGGTTTCCATTTCTTGTTAAGGTAATGAAATATGAATGGATGACTCTGCAGTCTTTTTTTGTTATTCAAGCTGTGACTATGAATAAAGATACGTTATTTCCATCTTAGGTCAACGACTGGAATCGTTTTAATATTAACACTGGAGGGACTCTGGTTGAGAATTGTTGCCATTTCTTTGATCTTATGAGGCTGTTTGCTGGTTGAGAAGAGAATGATCGGGCGGCTGAAGAAAATGATCAGGCGGCGGGAGAGAATGAACAGTTGATTGTGGATGAAGAGGAACAGTTGAAATTCGATTTTCTTAGCTACTCACTTCCAGTTGTTTCACTGGGTGTTGGCCAACAGATACGATGGGCTGCACCATGGATCTAGCTACCTTGAACACCTTCACTTTCTGTCCATGATAAGATCTGAAGGCCAGAAAGTTCCGGCTGTGGACTTGCATGACGGTTTGATCTCTGTTGCCATGGGCATTGCTGCACAACTATCTATTGAGCTGGGTCGTTTTGTTACGATAAAAGAGGTCTTGAACGCATAAATCTGCTATCAAGTTCTGCATCAGGAATTCTATTGCTACAAGAAATGCAATGCAGAAAATTTACCAAGTGTAAATGATTCAGTTGTACAGAGATAAACAAGTTTAAAGCAAGTTGTAAAACGAAATATTTAAAAAAAATATGTTAATATTTCAATATTTAACATAATAGCAACACACCCCTTGTAGTAATTATAATTTACAACCCGGCCCCACACTTTACTCACAACCTCCAGAAATCACCGAGTGTTCCAGAACGAACAGCCGCGTCGGAAGATCCAAACGTCGGATCAAGATCAAATCGGAGGTACCTTCTATTCAATCGGAAACTGATTTATGTAAATATTGTTATTTTGAATTGGATTGAGTAACTGCTGTCTGCTACAGTGCAAGTTGGAATCTGTATGTTATGATTAGGGTTTAGGGTTTTGTAAATTCAGTTTGTAGACATAATGGAATTTTGTGAAATTTATGCAGGTATGCCGATCAATTCTAAGCCTATGCAAGCCCTTCTGCTGTTCACTGGGGTTAATGTGCTTTTGTGCTGGTCGATTACTCCTGTATACGATTTTGTATGCTTTTTACCTTACTGGGAGAGAAAGGTATGTATTTTTCAGATAGCCGCATACTGCATTTATAGAATTTAATTCCTTTAATGTTTCATTAGATAATAAGTTGCTTTTGTGGTTGAGGTGGAAATATGTGATCGCAGTGTTCGGGTCTGGCGTATATTTTGCTAAGATCACATTTGAAATCGTGAACAGACAATGTTGGATGGTTGTTACCAAGGTTCTGATAATAATTTTGGTAGTCTATTTTTGGACTCCTGAGCAGATTTCGCGAAGGAGTTAAAAAAATGTCTGCCTTAGAACTGAAATTGATTAACTTATGAAACCTGAATGTTCCCTTTTTATGAATTTTTTTGATAGCCTTTTATATGAATTTGAGAGCTGCATTTCAAGAGCTTTTGTAATTAAAATATTATTTAGTATTACTTTTCCTTTGACACATAGTAGCCGAAACCTGAACATCTCTTATTTTAATGAATTGGAACATATTTTTTATTCCTCGATATTAAACATCTCAAAGTGTACTTATATTAAAGTACCTTGAAATAATCTATTGTTTAAAGATTCTTGCTATCTGTTTTGCAGAGAGAACAACGTCGCCGAGAAATTGATGCAGCTTTGGCAGAAAAATCCAACTCGACATGAAATAGTTAGCTTTGTATAGGCTCCTACAGCACTGGGTGTATCTATGTACCAGGATTAATAAACTTTAAGCCTGTCTGCTTTCTGATAGAATCTTTCAAAGCCAGAAATTAGAGACGGATATGAGGTGCTTTTTTCATCATTACTTGAAAATCTTTTACAAATATCAACCTCTGACAATTTGCTAAAACTGGATGCATAACTGCTCTTTTTCTATGTGAGGTATGTTTTGCTGTTTGTTCCCAGTCTGCTAGTTACTGATTATGGGAGGCAACAGTTTTGTAGTCTGGTGTCTCGAACGATTTCCTATGCGTTGAATACATAGGAAATGCTTTTCTAAGAGCAACTGATTAAATGGCCGGTCTCTAGTGCCTGTTCTCTTTTCTTTGATTCTCGGTATACTAAGTACTGAAGCTGGATTGTGCGCAGTAGTGTCCGCAAGTCCACCTTATTTTGAGTACCATGTTCAATAATGCAGTTTAATACCTGAATTTGAGGCTGCTAGAATTCAATTTTAAGTAAATCTACATTCACCATTTAAATGCTTTCCCACACTGCCGGCAGTTGCGACTAAGTTGTCCTGGAGTTCACACTAGATCGGATCTAAAAGTCTGCCCTAAATAAGACAATGTTTGCACTTGCACACGTGTACTGTAAAAATCGACAATTTATTTCACTAGTTAAGTAACTAAATATTCGATTTGTACTAAATAATTACGATTTTCTTAAAACAAAATAATGTAATATTTGTTGATTAATGTGTTGGTTTAGTTTTCCTTCGTGTTGTTGTAATTCCAATCTATGTCGACAGTTTCCGATTCGCTCTGCAAATCTCCTTGCTCCACCCGATCGGTGTTTGTAAGTTTGTGTAATCGATAATTAATAATATCGTCGTACTCCCAATTTTGACGTCGCCATGTTGAATTGAATTTCATATTTTGCTACGATCCTCGTGTTTCAGGGACCTCGAAAACCCTAGATCTGTAATAAATTGTGCTCTATTCTATTTCGATTTTGTGTAGCTCGGTGGAATATAGGATTTGTTGTGGTGTGTGTGTGTTTTGGTTCGTATCTGGGGATTGGAGCTCTGAATTGGGCATATTTTGATTGGAGAAATTTTGGCGGTGGAGAGAGGAGTAGGGTTTTGTTTGTGAGGATGAGTAATGTATCGTTTTTGGCTGAGGATCAGACGGATGAGGATTTTTTGATAAATTGGTGGATGATGATTTTGGTGGTGGTGGGCAGGAGGGGAGTAGGTTTCAGGAAGGGGATGATTCGGATGAGATGAAAGCGTTTGGATTTGAGGAATCTGCTGGATTTGAAGTGAAAGAGAATGTGGACGATGGTGGTTGTGTTGGGGATAGAGATAGGGCTGTGTCGTCTGCTGTGCAAACTGAGGATAGTGTAATTGGAGGAGTTACTAATTCACCTAGTTCTGCTAGTAGCGTTATTGAACATGACAATGTTGTTGCGGAGAGTTTGAGTGCTGTAGATATGAGCAAGACTGCTGAAGTTGCAAATGCTGGTGTAAAGGAGATTCAGTGGAATTCGTTGTTCACTGATTCATCTGCTGAAAGTGAGGAGTTTGCGGCTGATTTATTCGGTAATGCTGGAACAGGCACTGGAGGCTTATTTTCTGAGGTCAAGGAAACCCCTTTAAATGAAGTGAATGAGACCCTTTGGGGTGATTCACATGTCGGTGGAGATTCAGTTAGTAATGTTAGTGGTGTGTCATATGGGGAGAGTCAAGCTAATGCTTCTATGGGGGACCAAAGTTCGAATGCTGCAGATGTAAATAGCGTCGAGTATTGGGAGAGTCAATATCCTGGATGGAAGTATGACACCACTACTGGACAGTGGTATCAGATCGATGGATTTGTTGATCAACAAACCAATCTTATTGGGCATTCCGAAGATCAATCTATCGTCTCTGAAGCAGCAGCTGAGGTTTCCTATTATCAACAAGCTACACAGTCAGTTGCAAATAATGTAGTTGAGAGTGGGATGACATCAACAGTTGCTTCCTTGAATCAAGGAGTTGGAGATACTAATGGGTATCCAGAACATATGGTTTTCGATCCTCAGTATCCTGGTTGGTATTATGATACTCTTACTCAGGAATGGCGAACATTGGACTCATACACACCTTCAAATCCGGAAACTACTAACGCTGGAGATCAGCATAATCAAAAAGCGGTTCCTTCATCTGATCTGTTATCCCAAAAGAGTATCCAGGGCTCGTACCATGGATATGATCGTGCTTTAAATAATGTTTCACAACCTGTGGTTACCCATGGTCATTATGGAAGTTGGGATGGAGTCTCAAATAATTATGACCCGCTAGAACAGAAAGGGTTTGACTCAAATGTGATTTTGACAGCTAATAATAAGAGTACAAATAGCGCCAATTATGGTCAGCATGCATACAATAGCGGGAATGATTCACAGGCTGTTCGACATCAAGGACAAATTAGTACATGGGCATCGTCAGTGAGTAGTTTCCAGAAGCAAGATCTGAATGTGTGGCAGCCAACTTCTGCAATCGTTAACGGAAGTATTTCTGAAAACAGAACAAATCAAAGACCGGACAATGCCAGCACAGCTCGTGATGACCATAATTTACATAGTTTTAGTTCTGGTGGGAATTTTAATCAGCAATTCAATCATTCTATCATAGAGCCGCAACAGCAATTTTCAAATGATTACTACGGTAGCCAAAAATCAAATTTTACTCAACCATCTCATCAGACTGGGAGACAGTTCTCATATAATCCTAGCATGGGAAGATCCTCAGCTGGGCGCCCTCCACATGCTCTTGTATCTTTCGGGTTTGGTGGAAAACTTATAGTGATGAAAGATAGCAGCTCATACTTGAATTCGTCATATGGGAATCAGGTATATCTATCTGGCGAAACTGTTTGATGGTTAGTGGATATTCACACCTGTCTCTCATTAATGCAAGGTTAATTAATTGAGTATTAATCCATTAATCAATTAGACTTTATGCTGCATTTACTGTTCTTATTTGCAATAGTGATTTTTTTAGTCATGTACATACATCATTGTGGATTTTAGTAGTTTAGTGATGAACTTTGATTCTTGTACTTCGGACTAGGAAAATCAAAAGGACTAGAAATTATTTTTGAACTGTTAAAAGTTGACATGTTGGCTTTTTAAGCACTATAGCATTTTAGGCGAATCAAAATGCTACTCCTCATTGCTTATATTGAAGGGCTAAAAAATTTGCTTTTCTGAATTGAAGGATTCGGCGGGAGGTTCGATATCAGTGTTGAACTTGTTGGAAGTTGTCAAAGAGAGAAATGATGCAAGTACTTCCTCAAGTGGTTCTGACTATTTTCAAACTCTGTGCCAGCAGTCATTCCCTGGTCCTTTGGTTGGTGGTAATGTTGGAAATAAAGAATTAAATAAGTGGATTGATGAAAGAATCTCAAACTATGAATCATCAGATTTAGACTACAGAAAAGTAGAAACATTAAGATTGTTGATGTCATTGCTACGAATAGCTTGTCAGCATTACGGAAAGCTACGATCACCTTTTGGCAGTGATACTTCCGCAAAGGTAAAAGATAAATATGTAAACCCACATTTGATATCAATTTCTTCTATGAATATAGGATATCTCAAATAAGTCGCAGGACACCAATCAGTTCACAATATAGTACCTTGAAATTTTAGCATGAATATTATATTTTATCATGTAGAAAGGTTTCTTTGCATACCAGTTATTTCTCTGGATTATACAGCAGTTCCATTTGATGATCCTCTCCATTATGTTATACATCAATAAAGCAATATCATCATAATTTTCATCAAACCAAATGCATTTTGTAAATACTTAATGGATTTCTGCGCTTTTATGCATTTATAGGCAAATGACTCTCCCGAATCGGCGGTTGCAAAGCTTTTTGCATCAGTCAAGGGTAATGGTGGCCAGTATGGGAAATTAGCCGACTGCCTGCAGCAGTTGCCTTCTGAAGGACAGTTACGGGTACTTGTTTTTATCCTTCTACATTTTCCTACATGCTTTTACAATATCAACTTTGACCTACGGTACTCTTGTCTAGGCAACTGCCTTTGAGGTCCAAAACCTTCTTGTTGCTGGTAGTAAGCGAGAAGCCCTTGAGTGTGCACTACAAGGTCAATTGTGGGGACCTGCACTTGTTCTCGCCTCTCAACTTGGTGATCAGGTAGGCCCTCTTCCATCCATCATCTAACTGGAATTTCTTGAATGTTTCGGCTACTCATGAGTTTTCACACTTTTTGGTACTGGTATTAGCTGGGTTTGGTGAAGTAACGTAATTTAAAATGCAATGCAGTTCTATGTAGATGCTGTGAAGCAAATGGCCCTGCGTCAGCTAGTTCCAGGATCGCCAATGCGAACATTATGCCTTTTGATTGCAGGCCAACCACAAGCTGTCTTTGCCTCAGATATTAATAATGCATATTCTGACGCAATGAATATGTATCAGCAATCAACACAGGTAACATCGTAGGATTTCACAGTTGTTCAGTGAATCAGATTAATATCAATTATGAATACATTTTAATGTGCCTGTGCCCGTAGTCATTTAACAAAAATCTAAAAGTTTCTCATTGATGCTTGTATTTTAGGGTGGATCAAATAGTATGCTTGATGATTGGCATGAGAATTTGGCCGTCATTAGTGCTAATCGAACAAAAGACGATGAACTTGTAATTATAAATCTTGGAGATTGCTTGTGGAGGGACAGAAGTGAGGTAGCATCTATAATCTATTATCTGGCTTTTGTATTCCCTGTTGTTTTTGCAGTATATACTAATTTATTTAATTCGGTATATTCATGCGATGATGATGAATCAGATAGATGCGGCCCACATATGCTATTTGGTAGCTGATGCGAACTTCGAGCCATATTCTGACACTGCAAGACTGTGCCTTATTGGTGCAAATCATCTGAAATTTCCCCGAACATATGCTAGTCCTGCAGCTATTCAGGTAAATCATTTTATTGGTGGACAAAATAATGTACTTTCTCATCCATAGTTTGGTCAGCAAGTGTCGTACTATCAATTGATTGAAAGTTATAATAGATCTCTACTGTAGCTTATAGGCTTATTTTGGTGTACCTTGAGCTGAATAAAATTTCTCACCGTAAGATGAGCCTACTCTAGTGAGAAGTAAGAAAGGTTTCTAGGAAGTGATGAATGCCACACTCTTTATGTTAGCCTTATATATTTCATTAATGTGGCAGGTAACAGAATTGTATGAATACTCAAAGGTTCTTGGGAACTCGCAGTTTGTCTTATTACCATTTCAGCCTTACAAGCTTGTGTATGCATATATGCTTGCTGAAGTTGGGAAAGTATCCGACTCACTGAAGTACGTGATTTTGTGGCTCGTGTCTGTTTATATATATTTGATGTCAGATTTCTGACCTTTATTTTCTTCAGGTATTGTCAGGCCATACTAAAATCCTTAAAAACTGGTAGGGCACCCGAAGTGGAATTTTGGAAGCAAATAGTTACATCTTTAGAGGAGAGGCTCCGTTCACATCAACAGGTGCTTGCTCAGTCCAGGATATGCATTAAATCCTACTCGAATTGTTTCTTACGTTTATGTGATTTCCATTCTAGGGCGGGTTTTCCACAAATTTGGCCCCAGCTAAATTGGTGGGTAAGCTTTTAAACTTTTTTGATAGCACCACGCATCGTGTTATTGGGGGGCTACCCCCTCCTGGCCCATCAGCACCTCATGAAATTTCCCAAGGCCATGTACACTACCAGCAACCTTCTGGCCCAAGAGTCTTAACCAGCCAGTCGACAATGGCAATGTCATCACTTGTGCCATCTCCATCAACAGACCAAGTTAATGAGTTGTCAAGTCAGAAAAATAAAATGACATTCCATAGCAGAAGTGCTTCAGAACCAAATTTTGGTCGAACTGATCAGGTTACCTGCTTTTAAAACTTGAATTTCTAGCTCTTGCTATAGTGGCATCATTCTGGTGTAGCTTACTGCTTAATGTCATGGTGCGTCAGGTCGAGCCATCTGATGAAGCGTCGTCTCGAAGTGCACAAAGCAAAGCTTCGGTTTCTGGCGGCTCTAGATTTGGGCGTTTTGGTTTTGGCTCTAACCTATTACAAAAGACCATGGGGCTTGTTTTGAAGTCCCGATCAGAAAAGCAGGTACCTTTTTCATTGTTTTGGAAGCGAAATGTGTTAGTTTTGTGTTCAATCAGGGTGTTAGATGTTGTGTTCTCAATTGTGACACATTTTTCTCTACATTTTCTAGGCAAAACTGGGCGAGAGCAATAAATTTTACTATGATGAAAAGCTGAAGAGATGGGTGGAGGAAGGTGCTGAACCCCCAGCTGAAGAGGCAGCCCTGCCACCCCCGCCTACTGCTGCAGCTTTCCAGAATGGAACATCTGATCGCATTGATATATTTAAAAGTGAAAGTCCTCGTAAAAATGCATCCCCTGATCAAAGAAGCCCACGATCATCAGAAAAAGGATCAGGCATTCCACCTATTCCTCCTGGCTCTAATCATTTTTCATCTCGTGCAAGAGGTGGTGTTCGCTCAAGGTAATTATATCAATTTTTCTTGTTTGTAGCTTCTGTTTTGATCTCGAGTTGCTAGATTATTCTGTTGATTTTAAGTTGTTATTTCTCAGTCTTGCCTATCTCTTTCACTGTTCTGATGGCGCAATCTATTGAGTTGCTGCAGGTATGTGGATACATATAACCAGGGAAGTGCGCGTCCTGCTCAGTCTTTCCAGTCTCCTCCTCTTCCATCTATAAAACATCCCGCTCCTTCAAATGCTAAGTTCTTTGTTCCTAGCCCTTCGAGCATGGGAGAACAGACAATGGGTAATTTAGCTGATAATGTGCAAGAAGCCACCATTAGTGAACATCCTTCATCATCTACCTTTAATGAGATGGCCCCTAGTTCAATGCCTCAATCGATGACAATGCAAAGGTCTCCGAGCATGGTTAACATTTCACGTGAGGGTAATGGGGATACTTCACTTCCTCACTCCAGACGTACTGCATCTTGGGGTGGAAGCTTCAACAATTCATTCAGCCCTCCAAAAACCTCTGAAGTGAAACCTCTTGGAGATATATTGGGTTTCTCCCCATCATCTTTCATGCCAAAAAATACTTCTTCCACACCCATGCTCCCAGCTAATGGTGGTAGTTTTAGAGATGACCTTCACGAAGTGGAGCTTTGAAAATGACCTTGGAATATAAATCCCCAATTTCACTTTACTCAGATACATGGGGTGAAGACTTCTTCCCCTTCAAGCTCCCAGCCACACAGCCAGAAGTAGCAATCAGCATGTTTCCGCAAAGAAGTTATCAGCACACACATATTCATTGCAGAAGCCTCTTCTGGCAGGTCTATATTCAAATAGTCACTATGACTTGCCAATAGTCTCATTGCAGGCTTGAGATGTGCACACTTGTGAAAGCAGAAGAGTGTACAGCTAAATTTGTTCATTTATTGTAAGCAAATCTCCCTTTTAGTAGAAGCTGACTAATGTATTGATGTTGCAAATCACCACAAAACAAACAAAGAACATTGTAACAAAGTTGTTCACTACAGAATCAGCATATGCAATTATTAAAGAAGGGTTAATTGCCCAAACCACCCATAAAATATGCATTTTTCCTAGAACTACTCTTAAAATAATTTTTTTTCGGAAACCACTCCTCTGTTATACAATTTTCTCAAGAACCACCAGCCGTTAGTGCATGATATTCAAGCACTTTATTTTTGCCAGGAACCACCCATAAAAATTTGTTTTTTCCCTAACTATAATTCGTAAGTTAAATTGATAAAAATTATCTAATTTGTACAAAATAAATGATTTCAAGAGTACCTCAGAAATGCGAATATTAAAATATGTTAGAGTGTCCAATATCATTCGTTTATTACAACTTTTAAATATGTGTTTAATCGTATGTCGTCTTTCGATTTGTTAAGTAAGTGTTTGATTGTATATCACGAGGACCTCAAAGAAATGTAATTTAAACTATGTAAGAGTGCCGAGTAATATAAAGTTATTATACTTTTTTCAATTAATGTTTGATTGTATGTCGTCCTTTGATTTTAATAAAAAATTGTATGTCTTATATAATAATTTTATAGAGTTTATATATGCTAAAATATTTTCAAAAGTTAATAAAACTATAATTGACTTTCAATCATAATATTGTAAACAACAAAAAAAATTAAATGTTTAATTTTATTACCTATTTTTTTTAATTTTATGTTAAATAAATATTATACTCACAATTATTTTTAGACTTCTTTTGAACCACCCATAAAATGTTATTTTTTTCCAAAAACCACCCATTAAAGTGCGCTGTTAACGGAAAAGTTAATGGCGTTAACGGCTGGTGGTTCTTGAGAAAAATGTATAACGGAGGGGTGGTTTCTGAAAAAAATTATTTTAAGGGTGATTCCGAGGAAAATGCGTATTTTATGAGTGGTTTGGGACAATTAACCCATTAAAGAATATTGTTTCAAGAGTATCCATCAAATAATTGTATTATTGTATTCTACTCTGTTTTTGGTAGGACTCAGCTTTCTACATCAGCTAGTGTAATATCCAGCCATTTCAGACGAGTGTAAATACTCCCTCCGTCTCATTTTGTTTGTCCAAAAGCACAAAATGCACGGTAATTAAGGTAGAAAGAATGTATAAAATGTGTGGTTGAGAATAAATGATTAATACTTAAATGAGTAAAAAGTAGAATATGTGGTAGAGAATAAAGTAAAGTGGACAAATTTAAGGGGACACCCAAAATAGAAAGTAGACAAACATTATGGGACGGAGGGAGTATTCTACACTGATCCATGACTCCCTCCATACATCGATTGCAACTTTTTGATTGAATGGATTTTGCTGGTCCAAGTCTACTTTTTTCCATCACTAATCACACATTTCCGGCATTTGGAGCCATCTTTAAATATAAGTCATTGAATATTTGCATGGCCCTATCGATCAATCAATCATTCATGAAGCCAACTTTGACAAAGTGGTGGATGTCTGCCAACTTTATTTTTTGTTTTGCCCTAATGCATTATGTACTTTGGTTGTTTCTGAAACTCCTCCTTGCTTCCCATAGGTTTATATTGATCCACCATGCATCCATGCCAGCTGGTTTAGCTATAGGTCGGCTATCTCATTAGTAGTTGGCAATTAATTACATTGACATGTAAACTACTCCCTCTGTCCCTTAATGTTTGTCCACTTTCTATTTTGGGCGTCCCCTTAAGTTTGTCCACTTTCCTTCAATATCAACCACATATTCTACTTTTTTACTCATATATTTATAAATCATTTATTCTCAACCACACATTTCATACATTCTTTCTACCTTAAAAACCGTACAATTCATGTTTTTAGACAAACAAATAGGAACGGAGGAGGGAGTATGATGTAACGCTATTCACATCTTAATAAAAACAATTAACAAATCAAAAAAAAGAAGAAGAAGCCAACACGAACAGAAGAAGACAAAGCCGCCGCCACCCGTGTGCACCATTTAAGAAATCAAACCGGACTGCTACTTCACTTAACTTTAGTTTACTACACCATCTTCACTTTTTTAGGTAAGGCGCAACTTGGGGCAGCTAATATATAATCAATGTTATCATCAACTGCACCAAACACAATTAAACTAATGAGTTGCTTAATTCTAGGTAGCTGTCTGTTGTATGTTTCTACTACATGATTACAAGCTTTAAAGAAAGCAAAAGAGATAAGTGAAGTGCACGGACGTATTGGAGGCTAGAGAGTTTGTGCATAGTAATTGTAGAACTTTGAAGTGTCACTCTTGTTGCAGCTGGCGCTTGGAAAACATGAAAAGGATGGGAGTGGAGTAAAGGAGGCTGCTTCTATTTTAGTATGCGTTACAGCTGCCAATAGACTTCACAGCTTGTTTGGATTAACGTCATAACGCCATGCATTTTTGAGTGCCAAACTTGTAGAGTTATTTGACCCATTTCAGGAAAACTGAATCGATTGTTAAAAGTCTTAAAGACATAATTGTGACATGGACTCTTTACCTTGTAATCATTGAAAATGAGCGATTGGCTACTTTTACACTCCACCAATCTCCATAACTAATGATGGGAGTATTTGATTAACTTCACAAAGGTTGAAAAAAGTCACCATGCAGCTTCAGCAAATAATGTGACAAACCTATCAGCATCAGCCTATGTTGTCATCCTCTTTTCCTAACACGTACTTCCACCTCACCACACAGTTGTCATTTTTATCACAAAATATTACTACTCACTAGTTTATTATATCATATTGATTATGTTCAGCCCTAATCACCTCCATTTCATTTTTCATCCAAATACTTCCTAGATGAGTTCATACTTGTAGTTGAATGATATATGATAATTATAAATCCAATTATATTGAGTGGAGTATTTATTAATCCAAAAAGCAATGAATGACAACTTTAAGAATATAAATTAATAATGAATATGCTGTGGAGCGTTCCTCAATACCTCCGTTACCCACCTCATTTTTCATACCTCAGAAGTTCATTTGAACCACCAACCTATAATATTAAAGACTAAATAACCAATCCACATTATATATTTATGAGCATTTGCTTTGTTTGACATGAACATGAAACCATCAATGGCTGCACCAACTCTTTTTCTCATCCTCCTAATCCTCCTAAACACCATCCTATCAACAACAAGCTCATCCACAATCCTCCTCCCTTAACACACATCCTCTCTCGGCCCCATTTCCACTCCCAATCCCCACACCACCTCCTCAAAACCACCACCACTCGCCACCACTCCTCAACTCTATCCCTCCCTCTCTCCCCTGGCTCAGACTACACACTCACACTCTCCATAGGCTCATCCACACGTCCTCAGTCCATATCTATGTACATGGACACTGGAAGCGACGTCGTTTGGTTCCCATGTTCACCTTTTGAATGCATTCTTTGCGAAGGTGAAAATCAGAACCAAAACCAAAAATATTTCAACCTTACTGCCTCTTCCACCGCCACTCCTGTCCATTGCTCCTCCCCTCACTGCTCCTCCGTCCACTCCTCCGCGCCCACTTCAGACCTATGCGCTATGTCAAACTGTCCACTTGAATCAATCGAGCTTTCAGAATGCCCTGTTTCATCCTCATGCCCTGCTTTCTACTATGCCTATGGCGACGGAAGTTTCGTCGCTAAATTACATAATGACCATTTGTCAATCCCGTCGCTAAAGGTTATGAACTTAACATTCGGATGTTCTCACACCGCCTTAGCTGAGCCGATCGGTGTCGCCGGATTCGGCCGCGGCTCACTTTCTCTCCCAGCTCAGCTCGCCGCCATCAATCCCCAGATAGGTAACCAGTTTTCATATTGCCTGATTTCTCATTCCTTCAAATCCGACAAAATCCGACAATCAAGTCCACTCATCCTCGGACGCCGCGCTGACCCTGTCAACGACCAAGTCAACGATCAAGTCAACGAAAAGAAAAGGAAAGTAAAGGGCAGGCTGGTCTACACTCCGATGCTCCACAATCCGAAGCGTCCTTATTTCTACTTGGTCGGATTAATGGGAATCTCGATCGGGAAAAAGCACATTCCGGCACCGGCGTCACTTACCGGAATCAACTCCACCGGCGACGGAGGATTAGTAGTCGATTCAGGGACGACGTTCACGATGCTTCCTTCAAAATTCTACAATTCGATTGTTGAAAGTTTCGACAAGAGAGTCAGCAAAGAGTGGAAGCGGTTGAGTCAACCAGAGTCAACGACAGGGCTGTCGCATTGTTACTATCAAAACGACGACGTGGCGAGAGCATCAGTTCCAATGCTGACGTTGCATTATGGTGGGAACGGATCGAGTGTGACG
>QZGG01003298.1:0-24918 GCA_006409495.1 Sedum album
AAGTAGTTTGATTGATTAAAACAAATTTTATCGACCTAACACACTTAGGACAGTTTGGACAGATTGGGTTACATACAGTTGGTTCCTGATAACATAAGACAGATAAGGTTGCAGAGGACAAACTGAGGATCATTCAAACAAAGTTAAAGCAAAAGCAAATAAAGAAAAAAACAGGCTGTCCTGAATCAGTTTAGCAGCCACAAGTTGAAGAATTATTAAAACTTTAACCACCACATGATCTAATAATCAAGTCTTAATTCTAAACTATAAGATCAAAAATCGAAGAATAGAACAGTTTGATAAATGATAATATTCAGAATCTAGAAAATGGACAACTTATGAAGAAGTTTATAGGATGCAATTTGGTGAAGAACTGATTGGTTTTAAAGTAACAGTGTACGTAAGTGCAAAATGATAGTGATAGGAAAGGGTACCTGAAATCAGATTCATCGAAGATCTTTTGGAATTTAGACTTCTTGATCGGCCATTTGGACAAAATGGCATTGCCATACTCAGGAGCCCAGCTTTCAGCAAACACATAATGCATCCCCAAAGCCTTAGCTAAGTCACTCAAAGGCTTCATACCCTTCTCTTCCTCAGCTTTAACATCTTGCAAAGCGAGCACATCTGCGTTTAATTCCCTCAACACTTCCACAACTGATCTTCTAATACCACTACTACTATTGTTAAAACTAGCGCTATTAGAGTTGCTAGAAGCAACATTAGATGTTGAGAAGCTCATAGTTGTCAACCTATTTGGCGGTCTGTTTGGTTTTAGAATTCTACGGATGGCTTGACTGGTGGAGCTTTCATTTTCGCCTTCTCGGAAACTAGAGTTCCAGTTTTTTAAGATGGAATTTCATTGTCAGGCAGATTGATTGAAACCCTCAACTTTGATTTAACTGATGAGGAATGGAGAGGGATTGTTTGAGAATGCTTTTAGGACGATCAAATGAAGAAGGCATCAACTTGTTGAATTCAACAGCTGGAGAGGTAGAGCCAAATTCAGAATTGGGAACTACAGGCGCCATGGAGAACAAGGCAGCATTGAATGTTGCCATTCTGATAGGTCTGTTGTTGATGTTGTTGTTTTTAGGGTAGACAGCAGCGCCTGATGATCCATTTGATGGAATCTTCTTCTCAAGCTTTGGGCTGCTTTTATCAACCCTTTTGATGGAAACTCTGACTTTAGACCGCCGGCGGATCTTCAGCCGGAGACGGCAGCAGAGTCGCCGGAGACTAAAGTTGAAGACTTTCAGCATCATTTCTTCCAATTAAGAAATGGGTTGCGATCAAAATCTCAACTTTCCAACTCCAACACCCGATCGCTGCATGAACAAGTGTAGAGGAAAAGAAAGTTGTTTTAGGGTTTGTAACAAGTTTACATTTTGGTTGATTTCAAGTTAAGTGGTAGATGAAGACTTGGAAGAAATGGGTTGGTGCCACATGGCAATCAATGAGTGGTCTTAACTGTCTTGGATGTTTTGGGTGTCTGTCTCTAACTTGGAAGGTTCATGTTTGGGCAAAAGAAACAACTTTTTGAGATGGAAAAATGAAGTGGAGGAAAGAAATGGATGCCAACTGCTCCCTTTAAGATAATCCAATTTAAATAAAGAGAGAGTGAGAACAACAAAGTAGGTCATGAAAGAGGTGTATGCTTGTAATGGATGTGTTGTTTAGCTCAATTCTTTACACTATCAAATTAGAAAGATTAGATTTTGATGATGAAGCAAATCCTTCTAAATGAGAAAAAGCCAACAAATACATACACCAAATCAACAATAAGGAATTCAGTTCATATTTTCTTTTTACACAAAACATCATGATAACAAAAGAGTAGCAATGATCAAGTTGTATAAGGTTTTCAATCATTATAAATAGAATACATTATTTATATGTATGATAAAAGTTGATGAGTTCATGTACGTAGCTGTAATGTAAACAGTATTGTAATGTTGTTGTTGGAATAAGCATTTCTCGAATCTTGACCCCATTTAAGGCCTCCTTTTGACTTAGGAATCTGAAATATCCTTGCATTGGCGTGGAATGGGAATGGGTCACAAAGTTGACAAATTCGATAGGTAAGTACGAACATACAAATGCAGCTCATTTGCATTACTTCTACTCAAAGTCTTACACATAAACCTAGTCATAAAACTACTAAACAAGCCCTGACCAGTCGCGAATCATTCGAAGACCGAATAATCGATCATTTAAGATTTAACTATCATGTAAAGATTGCACAGGTTATAAAGTCAAACTATAAAAACTTAAGAAGTTGATCTATCGGTATTAACGTTGAAAATGAAATGAAATAATGTTAATGAATTATAATGCATGTGTTGCTAGCTAGTAGCTGGATATGAGCTGGAGTTGTATATGTAGGGAAAATATCATGTGGAACCCCCACTTTTTCATGGATCCATGGATCTCCCTTTGCAGCCATTGATTGTATTTACTGTTTGCTTTTGGATGCACCAGATTGTGCCACGTGTTTGCATTTTTGAAATGCACACATGAGTTGCACATGACAAATGCACACGTGAGTTGCACATGCTCATTAATGCGCTGGCACAATCTGGTGCGTCCAAAATGCAAACAGTAAATGCAATCAATGGATGCAAAGGGGGATCCATGGATCCATGAAAAGGTTGGGGTTCCACATGATACAACCCCTGTATATGTATACATAGATAAAGGCAGCAGCAGCTGCATGCAATTGTATTGAATGTGTTGATAAGGTTTTTAGCTGCAATGTTCATGTCTAAATTTGTGTGTTTGAAGGTGACGCTCAATAAATGTTTTAGACACATAATCAGTTTAGTAGCCCGCATACATAATGGCCGTTATCATCATCAATGAGTTTCCACTCAATGCTATTACGTGCCTAATTCGACATCTCGACAAAGCTTCTCCTTTGCCATAAATTACCAGCAAAAGTATTTTGTTGGGCTTATTATAATGGGCCGAGTGTGATGTCTACCGGCCCATCAGTAAATGTGCAACATTTAAAGGGATCATCGAAACAATGAATGAACAAACAATCTCCTAACCTTGAATAATAAAACAGAAACAATGAATGAACAAACAATCTCCTAAAAATCACTCGGACATGTTTGTACATTGATTCTCGGAGAGACTCGCAAAATAGCCTGTGGTAACCTCACTTAAATTAGGAAATTGCCTATGCAGAGATGGCTTCTGCTCCTGATGATGTGGATAGTGCCAATAGCCGACTCCTTTGTGCTCGGGGAGGAAGGTGCTTTGTGTGCTTTCTCGAGTTGGCATTGCATGGCAGAAAAACTCCTGTGCCTCCCTGCTGGATTCTTTGGGAGCTCAAAAGCATGGAGGGCGTTGGAGTTAACATGACCATAGGAGCAGGGTGAACTCCCCATTGTGGCAACCTGTCCATTGTCGTGTAGCTGTTTATCCCTCCATTGTGTATTCGGTATAGGTTAGCTCGTGTTCCAGATTGCCATTCAGTCATTTTTGTGTCTATGTGAGGAGCCATGATAGATATGTTGTTGGTCTCTGACCTAACTCGGAAAAATGTGATGACTACTCTTTTGGTTGGAGAAGGGCACATGGCGTGTGCAGCCGTGTCAGCGCTATTTCCTTGCATGACAAGGAGTGACCTGCAGAGTTTTAAGGATGAGATCACACATAAAAATTAATCAAAAAATATGATACACAATATTACTTCTAGTAGAAATGAAAAGAGTTATCTGGTTATGCTCTAAAGTTTTCCAGCGTACCCCTCTTTAAGAGAAAGCATCTGTGGTGCTTTGTAGTTCCCTTCACTGTCGCATACAAGAGTGCAACCAAAGGCCATGATCGATTCTGAGAGGCATAATGATATGATAGGTTGGCCAACATGCGGTGGTTTCAAGTAAGGCTGTGAGTATTCTCCCTATATATCCAACACAGTGCCCATAAGAGAAAATTTAAGCCACTGCTCTAAGTAGGTTTAGGAATAGTGAGACTCTAAGAATATATATGGGGTAGAAGACTTACCTCGTCAAAGAAGTTAATGACACAACTGTTGGGCCTTTTACTTGGAATGAGGCGCCACTGAACAAGATGATCAATAACCTTTTCAAGAAGCTGGGGAATTTGATCAATATGATCTGTAAATACAAATAAGTATGAATTTTGGCAGATAAGGATATTGATCAATCACATTTTAGTTGGAGGGTTGGGATCGAAAAAATGTATAGAATTAAGATCCTCACTCTTTGGTGTCTCCTCCTTCAATAACCTGAAGATTGGCTCACCAAACTGGATAAGCTCTCTTTTATTTCCTTTCATTTGCTGATTGAAAATCTTAAATGTTTCCCCTGGTATTCACAAAAACGTATGAGCATCAGCCTAGCCTTTGTTCAGCTTATGCTTAAAGTCAAAAGAATAGTACAGAAAAGACTCCAGTATGTTAAGCACAACTACAGAATTTACAACTCTCCTACAGAACAATTAATAAATATACCTGGAAGCTCGCCATTCTGGCCAGCAATTCGAAGATCAGTGACAAACTCATTGAGCTTTCCAAGCTCAATCTCTGTAAATATGTCTTCATAAACCTTCAATCCTCTCACCACATTCACCTATCTCAGTCAGCATACTCGATAAGCAGAAGTCCAAATTGTTTGACTGAAACAATCATGAATCATCTTGCAAATGAATAAATAATACATAGTTCTCACCTTGTGCCCACCCACAATCTCCTTAGCTATGAACCCCTTTGTTAACTTAATCTGCTCTGGACGCTTCTCGCATTCCTCATGTTTCTCACATATCTCAAAACCTTCATTCTCTTGCGACCCTGTACATCACCAACCAGCACCATAAACAAAACTCACTCCCCCAGAAGACATTACATAACTTTATTATACCAACCCGAACTAAAAATTGAACCAAACTTGTTTGGGCCGAGTAATATAATATTGAGTTATCAATACCTAATTGGATCTTATCATTCAAAGATTATTTAGTTGTTGCCCAAGTCTAAGATGGAGACTAAACAAGACAAGAATGCGTTGGAGTTTTCTAAAGAAATGGAGAGAATATAAGAAGAAGATATTTTATCAAGATTTTTCTAGACTTTGAATAAGGACCGTTGAATGAAACTAATCTTATCCATCAATTCCATAAGTGTAGTATTATAAATAGGGATCTTGTGATGTAGGTTTATCATCTTAAGTTAAAGAGAAAAAGAGTGAGGTGAAGGTGTAAATGACTCCTCCTATAAAAATTTATCACTTATAATGAACTTGCAATAAAAAGAACACATGAATACAAAAACAAGACAGCCCACTCTGGCTGCTAACCAAGTAACCATCAATAATGATGAAGTCAGAAACTTTTTATTGTTAATATTCTAACCTCATAAACTAAGTCAAGTTCACTTACTAAATATTTTACTTACTCATTTTAACATTTGAAAATATTCACCTACTTATTTAAACATCATATTACTAAAAGGTTATCTTAATTTGGTCAAAGTTTCAGACTACAATTACTCCTAACACAGCTACTCTTCACCAGTCCCAAAATCAACTAAAAAGCCTTCAGTGTATTTGTCTTGTTTTACATGCCTCGAGTGACTAAACCCACCAACACATCCCCACTCCACATCCACCTAACACTCACATTTTATTAAAAATATAATTTGGACTTTTCCAATTTCTTGTATGGGGTAGGATTGAAGAAGAATCGAATAGAATCTGATGAAGAATAAACCATAAAAGAGACATCTATCACTTTACTTGACCCATCCACTAAGTAAAACCCTCAAAATCAAACCGTATTAAGTTTTTATACCAAATATTCAATAAGATATGAAATTCGGCCACATTTTTATCATATATTTTACATAGTTATATTTGAAATTTCAACTAATTTTGACATGCACTAATGATTGACACTGAATCGAATCCGAATCCGATAATAATTTTTAAAAATAATTTATTAATAGAAAAGATGACACTGGTTTGCCAATTAATTGCTCATTTGATTTACTTAACGATTAAATAAATTAGATTAATAAATACCTCCGTCAGTAATGTCGCTGTCCGGAGAGTCCTCTTCATCGCCGGCAGCATCATTTCCGGCGGGAAGCTTTTCAATCACATCTTCAATCAGTTTACTCTTGTTTTCATCCGAATGATGAATTTCAATCACCTTCATCTGATTCTTGTTCTCCAACACGCGCTTAAGCTCGATTGACACGTCAGCGATTGAGTGGTACTTCTGCATCTGTAAAATCGGGATCCAGTTCATCCGCCGTCTATGGATCGCGGCGAACGCCAAATCGTAATCAACTCCATCTCCTCCCTTCTCCGATTCAACCCCGCCGTCGCTGCTGCGTTGGTTTTCCAACTGCACGATGTGATTGCAGAGCGCGTCGATTATAGCGTTGGCCGCCGCGAACTCGCCTCTAAACCAAGCGATAATCGCGTCACGAGCGAATGTCTCCGCCGCAGCCGGCGGAGTATGATCCAATCGATCGGGATTGTTCACCATCGACATGTTCGTCACACGTGAATCGATTGACCGCCGATGAATAATTACTTCGCTTCGTCTGAAATGAGTTTTCGATTTGATGTGAAATTGAGAGATCGAGTGATGTGTGAGAAACAGAGAACAGAGGAGCGATTTATACCGAAGAGATGGACACGTAGGACGTGTGCCATGTTGCTCTGTATTGTTAAACTGCGTCGTTTACTTACTCCTTTAAGATATAAATTTTTGATAAAAAGTTACTTTGGGACAAGTGACCTTAAAAAACAAGGGCCACCATGTGTGGCGGGTTCTCTTTTTTTACTTATCGAAACTTCACCGCCGCATAATATGGAAGATGGTGCAAGGGCACTCATCTAGCTAGCTTGGTCAGACAAATCATCATCCATCTACAGCAAGTTCTCTACCACTATATTCGATCTCTTTCATTGCTGAGCTACTTAGGGTTTGGACCACGACTGAGCATATTGTTTTTTACAATGAAAAAGAGATTCTATTTCATTAGTAACTCATCAGAATCTCATTAACTGCAGTCTGAAGAACAAGTATTTAATGATCTTTGAGCTGTTCTATATTTGATAATATTATCAACAATGTAATCTAGCTTGTCTGACAATACTATTCTACTCAAATGTATTTCATTTGAATCTTTCTTTCAGATTATGTTATGCAATCGTGTAAAAAACTGGTCTGTGGGCGTTCGTAGACTACTGCCAAAGGACAAAATGTGTTATACATTCTTCAGAGATTCTAACCGACGTCAAAATGACCCTAAATCCTAACCCCTAAATCCTCCCATGACTTAACCACTAATTCTCTTTCAGGCATTCTAAAGAACATTTGAACATGCATATTAGTCGACTTTCATGCAAAGTGATTCTTTGAAGTGTGTTATTAGATACTAAAATGTGTTTGTCTAACTGGTGGAAAGTTTAAGTTTACGATCTGCTGCTTAACTTTGATGTTAAATAACGTTTTGACTTGAAACATTATGGTTAAAAGAGCCTTATATCTGAAGTTTTAGCTGACTAAAATTGCATATAAAACTTGCTCCAAAAGTCACTAGATGTCTTCTTTACTGTAATAGGTTACAGGTATCATTCACAGTCTGTACGATGCGTGAGTATCTTTTTGTGTGCATAAAAGTGGTGGCATAGGATCAAAAGCAAACATGGACCATACAAATAATTCAAATGAGACATATTCCTCTCAACTCTCATATTATACTTGTGCAGAGCACTATGATGAAGTGCCTTAGCCTTAGTACTTGGGTTCATGATGTCTCTTGAATAAAGATATTTTGATGATGAGTTGGGTAATGCAGTAAAGAACTATAGTGACATAACTTCATAATATTTGGGATCAGTAGAAAGTCAATGGTTGTCTGATACATTGTACTCTTACATGTTGATGTTGCAAAAATATTGCAATATGCTTGGCTCTCAGGTCCCCCCTCCAGCACATCCAAGCTTTTGTGTAGTTTACTACTCATTGTCATGCCGAAGCTGATCATGAGTTGTCATTAAGACACAGTTAATGTAGTTAAGTATAAGAATATAGCTGTGGTTAGGTCGGTGAGTGAGTCATATATCATGTTTATATAACTAATGACATTGCACGCGTAGCTTGACGTCACAACACCATGCTAGCAAATGTGGATACCCTAAGGCCTTAAACCTTATAATTATTAAGTAATTGTATGAAACAACATTTGACAGATATGTTTTATTGTATTTTTGAAGACATGATTGTCTTCAAACCCTAGCATGTGTAGTACTTATGTCTATAATTAATTTGCATTCATATTTAAATAAGTTGACTAATGGCTCCTTGAATGAATCTAATCTGTCCCTTCATGAGCCCCAAATATGACCTAATGAATGTATCACACTCTCCTCCCTAAAACGTCATAAAATACAAGGCATTAATGACCTTTTTAGCAGTAGAGATTAATGTGTGGAAAGGGCAATTCATCAACGTGACAAAAACATATTTAAAAACCATAATTTGGATTAATGTTAACTAAAAGTCTCTATAATGTGGAAACAAAAAAGTGAATTAAAGTGAATTTTCTCCACATGTTAAATGAGTCATTAATAAACTCGATTAAAAGTTTCACGGACGACTTTGTATATGTAAAGTCACAGACGTAATATGAAATCAAGTTGGAGGCTTTTTGACGGAACGCATGGAAGGGTTTTTGGACCGGGACAGAAGTGGCCTCAATAATGACAAGCTGGTAGAGAAGCTGGTGTTATTCATTTTAGAAGAGTGTTACATGCACCGACTTTCGGTGCATATCGGGAATGATATTAGAAGAGTGCTACATGCACCAACTTTCGGTGCATACCGGGAATGATATTAGAAGAGAGCTACATGACCCGACTTTCGGTGCATACCGGGAATGATATTAGAAGAGTGCTACATGCACTGACTTTCGGTGCATACCGGGAATGATATTATATCATCGGATATTACGAAACCCTATATACAGGGAAGGATATTTTGGGCATTTAGTATTTCTCATTTTAGAAACATCTAAGTGTCAATTTCCTTTCTAAGATTCATTGGAACTTTCCGTGCTGCATATGTTCAATGTGGAACACCAAACAAGCTTGGTTATCTGAAGTATGAACTGTTGAGCTCCAAACTAGGCCATCTAAAACTGCCTCATAGAGTTTGTGTGAGCAATACTCAACCTATAACTCTTCTAAAAGCCACGCCTTTGAGACTTGAAAAACTTCAATCCACACCCTCTTTGGCCTCTGAATCCTTGAAGATCGGAACAAAGACGAAAACTTCTGCTAGTAGTTGAGTATATATTACTTTGAAATGTATCACACATCAAATGAGATATAAGAAAAATGTGGAAGGATGGAAGAAGAATTCTGATACTTGTTCTGTTTCTTCTTGTGGTTGGGAGTACAGAGTGTCAGCCATGGCCAAGACCGCCGCAACCGCTTTGTGTTTCCCAGTTTACATTGGCTAATAGAGCCTGTTCACACCTCCCCATTTACACTGTACCTCCTGCACAGGTCATGATAGACAAAAACACAAGAAGAGGAGCCAACAAGCGGGACACGGTTGAGCAAGAATGCTGCCATTGGCTAAAACAAGTAGACACTGACTGCGTATGTGACATCCTCGTTAACTTGCCACCGTTACTTTCCAAACCATTTCGCCAGTACACCGTCTTTGTAGACCCCGTCTGCAACCTTACATACACTTGCCCTAGCCGCATCCACCTCTAAACCACCAATATCACGATTCATGATTCAATATATACTTTACAATTATCATTTACTAATCGATATGGAATAACTTGTCGGTCGACATTTTTTATTATTCAACGTATGAACATAATTTTCTATTTTTAATCATTAATTTTATTAAATGTTGCACGAGTTTTTTAAATAATTTATAAATGTCATCCTTTTATCCAAAAGGGGCTTTCAATTCAAGCCTACAAATGATTGGGCCGTGTAAAACTGCCCGGCCCAAAAAGCGGGCCGCAGGAGGAAGTCCAGCTTGTTGAACCAATCAATCATCACGAGACGACGAGTGCACGAAACTGCGTTGAATCGATCTCAGTTGCGTAATTGCGTTGCGTCAGCGATCAGCGAGTTTTGGTATGTTTTCGTAATCTAACGATTTGGTGTAAATTCGAGAAATTAGGGTTGGTGGTGATCGCGGGAAGCAAATCTGGCAAGCGTAGGAGGAGAAGGGCTGAGAGCGAGGTCCTCTGTCCGTCAAGAAGTTGCAATTAACGACGACGAAGACGATTGCCGGCCTTGGCGACATCGTCTTTCATTCATGGCGGTTCCGTTGAATTGGACCTCCGCTTGTCGGATTGGTTTGTTGTTGATACTGGTTGTTGGGGTTTCGGTTGTTTGTTATACTCTTCCTGTTGAAAAGGTTTGATTTTTTATTGTTGTTTATAGCTGTGGATTTTAGGGTTTGATGAGATAGGAAACTTACTTGTGTGTAACTTTTGTGTTTCTTCAGCTTTTGAAAGACTTGTTGGTGTGGATTAAGGAGGATCTTGGGCCGTTTGGTCCTCTTGTTTTGTAAGTCATTTATCGCCTGTGTGAAGTTTTCTGTGATAATTTTATTTGATAATAATGCGTTAAAGTGTGTTCAATGAGGTCAATGTGTTTAATGTTTCTGTTTAAAGTACTGAGCTCATGCTTTATTGTGATTTTTGTCATAAAATTTGTGTAATCAAATGTTAAGTCTATACACTTCTAAATCGTGTGCTGTTATGGGATTTCAATGTATTTTTACTTAGAAAAATTTGTGTATGCGTTAGCCTTGAAATTCATTTTCTTGGTTGTGCAAAATAATTATAACCTCCAATCCTTTTCTTGTTTCAGGGCAATATCATACATTCCTCTGACAATACTTGCAGTCCCAGCATCAGTACTCACGGTAAGCTGTGGCAATATATTGCTTTGTTGCAGTAGATAGTTCGGGGTTCAACAAAGTATACAGTGAACCAAATAGAAAAATTGGAGCATTACACTGAGGCAACTTTGTTTGGGACATGATCACATCATATTTATCTGATGTTGAGGATCGAATGTGACAGTTTTGGCCTTAGCCTTGTTGTTTATTTTGGTTATCTGTTTAACTCTGCTAGTAACCTGGTTGGACATACTGATGAAGATAATATGCGTTGGAACTTGCAAGTGATCTGATACAAGTTTGCATTGGGCATCATATTTCTTCTAACAACGGATTGGTTTGTTTATCAGCTGGGAGGAGGTTATCTCTTTGGGCTGCCTATTGGCTTTGTTGCCGACTCAATTGGTGCGACCATTGGAGCAACAGCTGCATTCCTTCTTGGTAGAACAGTAAGTCATGTTTGAACTCCTCAGTACATGTCACCGAAACTAATTTGTTCAGATTCGGTGCAGAGTCTGTATGTTCCAGTAAAGCATTTACTGTTAGCCTTCTAGATAATTTTCAGGAATTTTATGAAGATACTTTTGTTTCAGTTGAAAGTCAATAGAAATTCGTTACTCCCTTGCAGATTGGAAGATCATATGTTATGTCCAAGTTAAAGGATTATCCTAAATTTCAGGCTGTAGCTATTGCTATTCAAAGATCGGGGTTCAAGGTCTGGTAACTCCGGACATCTACATACTTTCTATGAATTAAGTAGTAGCATATTGTTCATGTATCAATATTGAATTAGTGTAGTCTGATAATAAAACACTTGTTTGATTATATTCTTAAGATAATCCAGATGGATTCTGATTAATGCTGTTATTTAAGGCTACATATTCCTGCCATGGTCTGATCCCTGTTTTTTTTGTTTCCACAGATTGTTTTTCTGCTACGACTTGTCCCATTGCTTCCATTTAATATGTTGAATTACCTCTTATCGGTGACTCCTGTCAGCATAGGAGAGTATATGCTTGCCTCTTGGTTCGGAATGATGGTATATGTTATTTAGTTTGTCAGATTCTTTTTTCTGTTATTGTCTTTCATTCATTAAAATGCTTAGGTTAAAGATGTGATATTTTATTGTTGATTAACCTATTGAGGGTCAAATAATCAGTAAATTCTATCTACAGCCAATAACTTTTGCCCTAGTGTATGTTGGAACTACTCTGAAGGATCTGTCAGATGTCACACATGGGTGGAATGAGGTCTCCACAACTCGTTGGGTAAGAGCTGGTATCATCTACTTTATTATAAGAGCTCTTCGCAGCATATCTAACGACATGATTCTGAAAACAGGTACTCATGGCCGCGGGATTTGTCGTATCAGGTAACTCTAATATTAAAATATCTGTGCTTGTAATTTAAGCTCATCGGACATTGTTATTGTCTTATGGATGTATAACTTCAAATGTGATTCAGACGCCAAGTATATTCTTGTATGTAGCTGACTAAGATTTGTGACATCATGTCTCTTGCAGTTATTCTCATCATATGCATTATGAAAGTCGCAAAGGCTGCTCTTGACAAGGCTCTGGCTGAAAACGCAGAGCTAGAGGGAAGCTTTGCTCCTTCAGGGCTCCCCATACTGTCTGAGGCGCCTCAGTTAGATCTACAAAAGCCTCTCATAATCAAGATAGACTCGGCCAGCGATGATCACCAAAGCTGATCCTTTCAGTTCCTCAGTCCAAGTAAATTATCTCCACACCCATCCACCCACATCTGGATCCACTGTTTTTGGATACTGGACATTATATTCCTTGAATCAAATCATGTACAGGACAAGCTTTTGTCAGTTTCTGGAATCATCTTAACTTTATAGAAAAAGTTGTAAAAGAATAGATTGGAGTCAGTGGAGCTGAATATCACCCAATACAATACTGCTTGCTTGGAAACATAAATTAGTTTAAAAGAACTTGCCTAGGAGCTAGCTGCCTCTATCTCCGTTCAGATCAGCTCTCAGAAAAAGAGAGGTCCTACCGGGAGTCGAACCCAGGTC
Organism: Sedum album; assembly: GCA_006409495.1. NCBI lineage: Eukaryota > Viridiplantae > Streptophyta > Magnoliopsida > Saxifragales > Crassulaceae > Sedum > Sedum album. The sequence goes on from QZGG01003298.1 coordinate 12,962, forward strand.
GCTGGATTCAAAGTCCAGAGTGCTAACCACTACACCATAGAACCATTTTGTTTGCAAAAGATTTTTTATTTTTTAAATGTACGCAAATGGCTTTTAGTTTTAGTGGTGAATTCGTGAATGTGGCATTGGCAAAATGAGAACTTATAAGTTGTGCCGACAACATATTTTGTTCATTAATTAGGAATAAAAATACAATATGAGTCATTGAATAAAACTCGTAATCAGTAACATGTCTCAATTGTAGATGAATCTGCTTACAAAGACGCACCAACAAATCAGAAAAGGACACAAAATAATTATAATTAATAATAATTTCATCGACTGTCGGTTGTCTGTCTTTCCTCCTGGAGAAGATATTTTATTATTATTAGTGATTCGTTTCCAAAATAAAGCCCCAATCAGTTGAGTAATTTGCTGTTAAAAGTTGGTGAGTTTGCTTGTGAAGTGAACCCAAAATCAAAAGGGGTTGTTGCATTTGCATCAAATCAATCTGTGAAGGTGGATTGAGCAGCACTTGATTTTGGGGGAGCTTCCCTGTATCGAGCTAACAAGTAGAATTTGTTGGACTGGGTCAAGGAAGATAATTCAAAGGGGTCTATGCTAGTTCAAATCTATTCTTTGTATGCTGAGGACGCTATGAACTGGGTTTCTGGTTCTTTCTTTGATGTAAAGATTTGATCTTGGTAAGTGGGTTTCTGCATTTACTATTACTGATAATGAAATGGGTTTCTGTTTCATTGCGTAAAGATTTGATCTTGGTAAAAGGCTGCTGCTGCTGTTGCTATTGTTTATAAACTGTAATGGGGTTTCTTCTCAAAGTCAGTTATAGCTATAGCTTGAGGGATTTTCATCTCAATGGTTGACATTTAGATGATTCTCTCATTAGGATTCCAAGAAGGAATACGTGCATATAATTGGATTGTGGTTCACTGTTGTTAATTTTTTAGGGGTACTACTAGATAAATGTGGCAAGAGGTACATTGGCAAGTATCTATGATTGAATGAGGTTATGACGCTGTTTGTCAAACTTGGTACCATCCAAAATGCTACTATAATATCTCATTGAAGCATTTTATCAAAGATTGATCGAGAAAATATTTCATTTGGTTGTTGTAAACTACTTTTAAATATACCCGAGGCGTGTTAGACCATACCCTTACCCTGATTTATGTTTATATTTTGCAGTGAGGTGAAAATATGGTAATGTTGGCGGTAGAAAAGGAAGCTAGCGACACAGAACTATATCAAGCTATGGGGCTGCTAGTAACTTCCAAAAGTAGAGCTGCAAAGCCTAGAATATTGTCAATTTTGTCACTGGTGCTTAACAAGCTTATTCAGAAAAATGAAATTTTGGTAGAATCAAAACAAATTGAAGTCATTGCTTCAGATTTTCATGGAACAAAAGCGCCAGATGTGAGCATTCAACAATACATTGGGCGCATATTTACATACGCATCCTGCAGTCCATCTTGCTTTGTTATTGCATATATTTATTTAGACAGATTCTTTCTGCGCCGGAATATCTATGTCACCTCTTTAAGTGCTCATCGACTCTTGATCACTTCTGTGATGGTTGCAGCAAAATTCATGGATGATGTGTATGCACTTTCTTGACTCTCAGTATTAGTTTTCATATTGATTCTTTATTCCTCTTCAGCTATTTCCATCTGACAGTTTTACTAATTTTATAAATATGATGCTGCAGGGTCTTTAATAATGCATATTATGCTAGAGTCGGAGGAGTTAGCACCAAAGAGTTGAATAAGCTGGAGATGACATTTTTGAATGGTATAGATTTCAGACTACAAGTGACAACAAATACATTTTATGCCTACTGTTTGATGCTGGAATCAGAAGTTTCCAGTGGTAAACATATTGAAAGGCCCATCAAGATTTGCGGTACCTGGTCAAAAGACAAGGATGCAGTCTTTGGCACAGAAATAGCATGATAATGGTGCAAAATTGCTATCCAGGATTGATGTAAGGCATCCATTTGCCTAAGATACTTGAAGTTATATGAATGTATTAATCAGTCACCGTGTTATCTACAAGGACTTTTCCAGTTTCTAATGCAACAAGATTTTGTCCCTCCTATCAATCATTGTTGAGAACCATTTTTATCATTACAAGTCAAGGATATAATATATGAGCACCCCTCTTACTGATGGTAATGGCTTGTAATAAAAATAAATTGCTGTGGTTATCTTCTGAAATCAATGTTTTACACTTGACAAGTTAGTCGAATTAATATGGAATGAAGTAATGAGTTACAGTTCAGATTTGCCAAAAATCGAACATTGCTTCAGCACCTTGAGCATAAAAAATTCTCTTTAACGGTAAGCAGCTGCGATCATTATCCAAGGGACATTTGTTTGCTGGCGACATTTTGCCTCTCACACTTTTCTTCCTAAATCTGAGTAGGTTTGACCCTGGAGAATCATATTGAAGTAATGTCGTAAATCTGATAATACTTGGTCAAACATACTGCTGAACCTGCCATTCCACCAGAATCAAGAGAGATACTGTCAGCTTTATTTTAAAAGACGCTTAAGCATATTAGAAAGATAAATTACACAGTTTTTGTTGCATACCATGTTTGAACGCACGTCTCCTTGAATTTTGACAAAATAAACAGCAGGCATCTTTTTTTAAGATCTAGCATTGAAGTCCACAGATAACTCATACATCACATCAAGATTATCAACACATATGTCCTGCGTTCAAATCCAACAAATTAATAGCTTGATCATTGCAGAAAATGACTAATGCATTTTATTACACTATCCAACCTTTGCAATGGCGAATTCACAGAGCTGCTTCAGACCTTCTATAAGATACTGATCCGCAACAACTAATAAATCTTGTGCAACACATGCGCTGACATCTACATGGCCAGTATAAATGTATCTGGCAACAAAATAACCATCAGAATTAAGTAGTAAAAATCTCTTAACTACTAAAAAATAGTTGATAAAGTTCTCACCTCATCATTAACTCAAACACATCCCACCTGACATTTGGAATTTTGACATTTTTATCATTTTTCTCCTGTTTGCATGCATTTAAAGTTAGCTACAGAGTAACAGAGGTACCAAGGGAAAGATCACTAGAACAGGGGAAATTATTTCTCACGCAATTTAAAATTAAATAGGTTTGTCATGTTTTCATACCCTGTAGTCACCATTAAACATTGCACGAAATGCATCAGAAGAGGGAAGCAAGAACATTTTGTGGGCATAAAATGGTTTTTCTGCAAGGATAAAGATTGACATAATGTGACAATCTAATTTGATAAGATGATATAATATTGAGAAGAGTTAACTGGACATCATACCTTCAACAAAGAATGTAATGTCTGAGCCTTCATTGTTATTTAAGTACTGCTCACCAACACGCTCCTGCAAGAACTAACGAATGTCATAACATCCTCTAATAAATAAATAAATAAACAAACAGTTTAGTTGTTTGTATGGAAACTCGAGAGCAACTGTAAGAGAATATTGAATCCTGATTAAACAGTATTCAAGAAAAATACAAAAAATAGATGGGAATTGGGATGCAGGAGTTCAATTGAACCTTTGGATTATGTTCAACTTTTGCAAACAATAACCCTGCTGCTTTTCCATCCAACTTTAAAAGAGCTTCTGAACTTAACCGTTGCTGAGTTGAGCTTCCATGAGCAAGGATATCCAACAGGATATTCAAACCTTTAGAGGATAAGGCTGCAAAGTAAGCATCTAACTGATATAAGTGGAAAAAATATTGTACAGTGGAATGTAAATACCATTGCTGTCAATGAAGATTTTTTTCAAGTCAACAGGAGAGCAGATATGAGCCAGGCCCAAAGCAGTGGATATTTGGAAACTGTTTTTCGCCACCTTCATTAACTGTATCATCCTATTCAGTACCTGTAATACAAACACATAAGTATGGTGTACAACTAAGCGTATTCAATAACAAATGAGTTTCCAATAGCTGAATGATGCTCACTCGGCCACACATCTTCTCCTCAAGTCTTATCAATGTTTTCGAAACACAGTCCTTGGTTTGCTACAGTGAGTTCAAAATATTAGGAAAGTATTAAACCTCATGTTCAAGCAAAACATAGAAAGTGATTATGACAAGGGGTCAAGTAAAGCTTGTTATCATTGTATGGTAAACAATCATACATACAGATGTAATGATTGAATACCTGGGAATGAAATTAGTTTCCAGCAACTTAATTACACCGCCAAGCTTTACAAAATCAGCAACATTATCCTGCAATAAGAGTTCTAGATCATTTCAAGCTTTATACTTTAATAAATGGTAATACCCACAAATAAGATCACCAATTTGCACGTACTTCATTATCTACAAGCCCATATAATGCAAATGCAGCATTATGTTGTAAAGGCACGTGTGTTGAATCAAGACTCTTAAGCAATGGCAATATCCCACCACAATGAGCAATTCCAGCTTGATTGTGTGTATCCTGGATATCATTGTTATAGAATGATCAGACCTTACTTCTCAACTCAGTTTTCAGAGCATATGGAAATCAGTTGAGATTGGTTTTTTCCCACAACAGTAAAGGCAGAAGGTCAGTATGTAACCTGTGCTAGTCTCCCTAGTGCAAAGGATGCCATTTCTTTTAGATAAACATCAGTGGAACTAAGGATATCCACCAAAGGTTTAACGGCACCTCGCTGACCAATGTGGGCCTGCACAAATAAGTCCATCGTTCATACACAATTTTTTAATATTGATATTTTTTATATCAACAGTGGATACACAGCCCTGAAAATTTAGTGAGTATAAAGATATAAGACAACCAATAGCAAATATTCTAAACTTTACCTTGCAATCAGAATCTGTAGAAGCAAATTGTCCAATTAACAACGCTGATTCCCTCTGTGTTTCAGTGCAGCAAGAACTGACATTTGGGAAGACGATGAATATAAGATACATTGCATGAGATTATATCTTTGAAAGAATGCATCAAGTTAAAAATGTTTGATACCTTAATAGGCTAATGACAGGTTGCAGGGCTCCTGCTTGCAGAACCTTCTGCTTTATGTCAGGGGATGAATGCACCAGATTTCCAATAACACCAACCTGTTAGACAATAGAAAGCTCAGTAATTCCATCAATTTGCATATTGCAGAAATCTTGTGAATACATTGCAAGTCAGATTCATTGTGTAACCATACCGCTTCATAATGCAGTGCAACATCTTCTGATTGCAGCAGCAATACAAGAGTGCTAAGAGCATCACACTCTACTATCTAAAATAAACATGAAAACAGGTTAGTGCACTAGCCATTTAAAACCAACATATAAGACTTATATGAACACTAACCTGAAATTTATTCTCTTCATTTCGAAATGCAAGAGTCCTAAGAGCAGCAGCAACTGCAGTTTGCACTTTCAAGTCTTCAAACTTTAGTAATTCAACAAGAATAGGGATCGCACCAGAATTCCTAGTGAATGGGCATTCAAAAGTTATTGCTATAAAAGAATCAGTAATCTATGGAAAGAAATAAAAATAAGTAACTCAAGACAAACCTAACATGGGACTTGATGTGAGCATTTTCATGTGCAAGGTTAGTAATGGCATCTGCTGCTCTTCTGATAACTCCATTAAATGCCTTACAGTTGAATCCATCAAGTGAAAGCTTCAGCAGGTTAACAAGAGTAGGCAAATGTCCTTCATCAACAATCTGCTGTGCATACTCATCCTGTACACAAAAGACCAAATCTAAGCATCTACATACAAAACATGCAAGTTTAACACAGATGAGTTCAATACACTAAGGCTGCAGGTATCAGTCCAATTAGCAGTTTAATTTCAGTTGTATCACACAAAATACACCGAAAAGACATCAAAAATCAAATATTCAATTCATACTTTGATTGCAATGCGTGATATAGCACACACACATTTCTCCTCAACTTCATATTCATATGGAATTACATCCCCTTGAATACGTAGCGCAGGAGACTGCAGATGTTTCACCAGCGCTAAAATGGCTCCATTTCTAACAAGTAATTCCACGCTGTCCTCTGCAAGTTACAAATACATCATCACTACAATAAACAAAAATCAAACGCATAAATTCAAAACTCTAAAATGAAGTCCAACTCACCATTTTTCGCAATTTCCGATAAATAATACGCAGCGCGCTTAGCCGCAGCACGATCGGATTCGGTCCGAGATCCGACCGAAACCGATTCAAGAACCGCAATCTGCTCCACAATCGGACAACGACCTTGCGATGCTCGAACTCTACGAGAAGCATAAGCGCCGAATCCGCAAACCACATCAGGAGGAGACTCAAGATCGTCGGAATCGAAATCGAATTCTTGCTTCCGTTTAACTCCTTTCGACTTCACCTTATTCAACGTAGCTTTGGCAACGCTTCTTTTGCGCTTCTGCTGATGTTCCATGACGGTAATATGATGACGTCAGATGCGGATAAGTCTGACGTCGTCGAGTTGATGAACCGAAATTTGACATGAGCGAGAAAAGGGTTTTAAAGAAGGTGCGGAAGGCGTGGGTTTGTCTGCGCGCGATTTCGAAATTCGTAACACGTTTTGGTCGAGGCGTTTTTGAGTCCCGCCATTTTTGTAAACATAGAAATTAAAATACAAAACTTACAACGCCATTCGATGTTGTGGATGCTTAATGGGCCGCCACAAGCCCAAACAAAAACACGTGAAAATTGGGCTTTATCAGCTCATAGATTCATAGGTAGACACACGTACGTGGATGGAGAACTACAACGTTAAGAGCTTCAATTAAGTCATACTATTGCGAACAATGGGTTCGAATCTAGTGTGCTGCAACAATAATTTATATCGATACAAATATGCTAAATGATTCATCCAAAACTACATAAAATTATAAAAAATAATATCAAAATAATATTATTTGATGCTTACAGCAAATAAACTGGATCGCACCAAATATGATTCTGCCAACAATATTATTTAGGGTCAAACTAAATGCGTAAGCCTTTAAGAAGCTTAATTATCATGATCTTGATCATTGAAGTCTCATCAGTTTAATGAATGAATGGGCCCAATTAAGAAGCCCAAAACGAAGCCAAATTCAATGTATAAAGCCTCATCGAACCATCTGAACCTATCTCTTCTTGCGTATCAAAACCCTAGCAAGTTACTCCACTCGCGCTGCTGCTGCGCACCGATCTCAGTCTCCTCGCAATCTGGTAGGTTAAACCTTTATATGATTCGACGCAATTTTCTCATGATTGTTCAAAATTGACTTGTTTTCGTCTTCTTTGATTTTGTAGATCGATTGTAATCATCCGATGGCTCTTGTAAGTTACTTTTCTTTTTTCTTTATTGATTAAAGTTTTCAATTTTCACAAACTTTCGTTTTAAATCTTAATTTTTTACTGATTTGAAGCTGAATTGTTTGATTGTTTTGTTATGTTGATTCAGATTTTGCACGCTGGGAGCAACAACAAAAATGCCTACAAGGCACTCATTGCTGCGGAGTACAGCGATGTGAAGATCCAGTTGGCTGAGAATTTTCAAATGGGAGTTTCCAATAAGACCCCTGATTTCTCAAAATGAACCCTATTGGAAAGGTATTTGACTATGAATTGTTGCTGAAAATTAGCCTTTGAATTAGGAGCTTATTAGTATTGGATGAAAAACACTTCTTTTTTCAATGAATAGATACCTGTTTTGGAGACGCCTGATGGTGCAGTGTTTGAAAGCAATGCCATAGCACGATATGGTATTACTCGATTGGATTTCCATTTCTCTTGGTATTGTTAACATTCACCTCATTTGTCTCCATTTGGTTACTATGTATTAAACTTGTTATTGCAGTTACGAAGTTGAAGGCTGATAACCCTCTCTATGGCTCATCCCTCATTGACTATGTAAGACTCTATTTCGTTTACTCTCCAGACTCCAATTAGTATTGTAAATTCTTAGAGATGATTTTCATTACGATTGTTTATAATGTCTTTTCTATTGCTGACAATGTATATCATATTGGAATCCTGGTTGTCCTAAGAGCTTAAAGTTTGATTTTTTCCATTAACTCATTTAAATTGTTTCCATATGGTCAGGGTCACATTGAGCAATGGATTGATTTCTCTGCACTGGAAATTGATGCTAACATCAGCCGCTGGCTCTATCCGCGATTGGGCTATGCACGCACTTGCCTCCGGTTAGTGAATGTTCCATTTCACGTTCAAGTTTTCTCAATGATTTTCTATGTTTTATTTACATTTCTCTCATGCTAAACTTGCTGTTGTAGATCATGATTCAAATTCATAATTTTGACTTGCAGGCTGAGGAAGCAGCAATTGCAGCATTGAAGAGAGCCCTCAGCGCTCTTAACTCACATCTGGCATCCAACACATACTTGGTTGGTCACTCCGTGACATTGGCTGATGTCATCATGACTTGTAACCTGTACACAGGGTTTTCCAATCTCTTCACAAAGGCCTTTAGCTCTGAGTTTCCTCACGTTGAAAGATATTTTTGGACATTGGTCAATCAGCCAACATTCAGCAAGATTTTGGGAGATGTCAAACAGGCTACATCAGTTCCACCTGTTGCTGCAAAGAAACCAGCACAGCCAAAAGAGGCTGCTAAGCCCAAGCCCGTGGAGCCAAAGAAAGAGGAAAAGCCTAAAGCCCCAGAACCTGCTGTTGAAGAAGAAGCTCCTAAGCCCAAGGCTAAGAATCCTTTGGATCTCCTCCCTCCTAGCCCAATGGTGTTAGATGACTGGAAGAGACTTTATTCCAACACAAAATCAAACTTCCGCGAAGTTGCAATCAAAGGTACATTTCCTGCCACTTACTCAAGCTATTTATAAATAATGTATATTTAGTATTTTTGCTGGGAAATGCTAGTTTTATTGGCAAGAGATGATGATTTTTAAGAGCCAGAAAGGTGTTATTTTTATTAAGCAAGAGGTGATTTTTTAAGTTATGTTTATTATGATTTGGAGAGGCTTATACACTAAATGAGTAACTGATGTGTACTAATATTTGAAAATGGTGAACTTGAACCTATAAAACAGTTAATGAAGATTAAAACTTTGTTAATTTTAGTGGTGGCAACTTGTGCCAAAATAATTGAATAATGTCACCAATGTTATAATAGTCAGTTTTTTATCATATGTCGTAGGTTTTGTTACGTTATATATGGGAATGATTTGCTCATAGAATTTCCATTTAAGAATACCATTCACATGTTACTGTTGTGATTACTAAGTTTTTTTATTGTGTCCCGTCACATGTTACTATCCATACTAACTAAATATTTGTTATTTTATAGGATTTTGGGACATGTATGATCCGGAGGGTTACTCTTTGTGGTTTTGCGACTACAAATACAATGAAGAGAACACCGTGTCTTTCGTGACATTGAATAAAGTTGGAGGGTTCTTGCAGCGGATGGATTTGGCTCGCAAGTATGCTTTTGGAAAGATGCTGATTATTGGTTCAGAGCCACCCTACAAGGTTAAGGGTCTATGGCTTTTCCGTGGCCAAGAGATTCCAAAATTCGTCATGGAGGAGTGCTACGACATGGAGCTCTATGAGTGGACAAAGGTTGATATCACCGATGAAGCACAGAAGGAACGTGTTAGCCAGATGATTGAAGATGCTGAGCCTTTTGAGGGAGAGGCTTTATTGGATGCCAAGTGCTTCAAGTAAACTGTCTGCTAAGCTTTTGATAATATTGACTTAAATTTACTCTTTCATTTCAGTTTGACACCTATATCAGACTATTTATCACTCAACTGTTTTCTTTTACCCATTCAGTTTTTATCAAGGTTTTGACCAACTTTGAACACAATATTCTCGTTTTATTCAACTCTAAATATTACATCGTTTTGGTCTGAGTGTAAGGAATTCTCTTCATTGACAATAATAGCTTTTAATTTTGAATTTTGTTTAAAAAAATTTAAGTATTGATTTTGTGAATTTGATGAATTAACAGAGTAAATTTAGAGAAGGTTTTACAATTTTATTTGAATTACTATAATCAAGGTTAATATCGTGTCTCAATTCTTTAAGTATTTGTATGAATTTGGCGCTTTATGATAGTATAAGGATTCATTTGTAATTTAAGTAATTACAACCCAGTCTGAAATGGACCCCTCTTCTTCATCAATCAAAATCCATTCCACTGAAAAAAAACCCTAGCGATGGATATCCTGAAGGAAGAAATTCTACAGAAACGCCAGAAGCGATCCGAAGAAGTTGGCGGAAAGAAATTCTTCAAACGATCCGAAATCGAACAAAAACGCCTCCAAAAGCTTCGCGAAGAAGAAAAGCGCGAACTTGATGCAAAAAACGCCCGTCGTCAACCACCTACTACCACTACTCCTCCCTCCGCGTCGGACTCATCCACCACCGACCTCAAATCGAAGGTTCTGCTAGGCGATAAGGCTAATTTGGCAGCACAGGCGACGCCGGAAGAGATCAAGATTGATGCTTTGGATCTGCCGAAGCAGGAGGTGGTTAGAAGGTTGAGGTTTTTGAAGCAGCCAGCTACGGTGTTTGGTGAAGATGATGACGCGAGGTTGGAGAGGCTGAAGCATGTGTTGAAGACTGGATTGTTTGAGGTGGATAGTGATATGACTGAAGGACAGACTAATGATTTTCTGCGTGATATTGATGAGTTGAGGAAGAGGCAGAAGAAGGGGATTATGGGAGATAGAAAGAGTAGTAGTAAGAAGAAGAAGAGAGATGAGAATGGTGAGGATAGAGATGGTGGTGATGGAGGGGGAGGGGATGATGAGGAGATGAGTGGTGATGGTGATTCGGATGGAATTGAGAATGATAAGGATTCGAAGAGGATGAAGGCGAATTTTGATGATTTGTGTGATGAAGATAAGATTTTGGTTTTCTTTAAGAGGTTATTGAATGAATGGAAGCAGGAGTTGAATGTGATGCCGGATGCTGAGAGACGAACTGCTAAAGGGAAGGCTATGGTTGCTAAGTGTAAACAGTGTGCTCGTTACTTGGTTCCTCTCCTCAAGTTTTGTAGGAAGAAGGTAAATTTATCCATTGCCTTGTGTGTCCCCTATTTCTTATCGTATAGTATATTGCTTGCTAATGGTGCATCTGATATATTATTTATTTTCTGGTTTCTGATCCATAAGAAGTAAATACCGCAGTATGTTGATAACGGTATTTGTTTGTTCGTTGATGTCTATGAGACATTTGTTATTTGGCTTGATCAGGAGTCATAGGTGTCAGTGTGTGGTTAATTGTTTTGTATGAGATGATTGGTGTCTTCTTTTTATCAAAGATGATGCTACCAGAGGCCATGAATTATCTCTTTTTTGCATCCTAATGGTCATGGCTTGAACATATGCCTGATGCATTGTTCTATGATGCAGCATATTTTGGGATCTGAATGTATCCATATTGCTGTTTGTTTATCTTGCTGATGTAAATGCAACACAGTATGCCATCTGAGTCTGACTAACGCTATTAACTTCTATTTTGTGATCATTTGACAAACTTGTTGATTTAGCGAACATAAAACCTAATCCACTCTTTTCGTCTCTTTTTCTTTACTGTCTTGCATTTTTATTATGGCAGATCTTGTTCATCATTTATAAAAATGCTGTTGTACTTTGTTCAATTGATGCTCAGCGGATATTGCTGTCTCGCCTTTGATTTCTTAGGTTCTTCAAGATGATATTCGTCGGGCACTGATTGTGATTGTCAATCGTTGCAAGCAACGAGACTATCTAGCTGCAACCGACCAGTACATCAAACTTGCCATTGGAAATGCTCCCTGGCCCATTGGTGTTACTATGGTGGGTATCCATGAGCGGTCAGCCCGTGAAAAGATTCACACCAATAGTGTGGCTCATATCATGAATGATGAAACAACTCGCAAGTACCTTCAGTCTATTAAGAGGCTGATGACATTCTGCCAACGGCGCTACCCGACTATGCCTTCCAAAG
>QZGG01003299.1:0-25348 GCA_006409495.1 Sedum album
GGATGTAAACATAGCTGCGAATCTCTGTACAGGATTTAGAGCCGCTGGATGACTTCAAGAACCAACAAATTTAACATCTAACAACTTTTGGCATATTGCATTACATAGGTTTTACTCTATGCTGTGTGCAACTACTGACTACAAACACTCGAAAACCGTGTGTTTATTACCAATGTATAACAAAAGCCCTGACAAAGTACCAGCAGCACAATAGCTTCACATCAGACTACATCCATCAATCCGTAACGACATACATAAGAACAATACACTACTTGGTCGTTTTCATGCTGCTCCATGGAAATTTAGCTGGTTCTTTAACCATTTCTTCAGGACGCTTCCCATGTTTCACACGTGGAGGCTTGATGTGTATTCTCTCTTTGGCACTCTTCCCTCTAAAATCATCCTTATCTTTGTTATCAAGCCAATGCGATTTCACTTCTCCTTCTTCCACGATGCTAGACTTGGATTCCTTGCTCATGTTTTTCTTTTCTTCCTCAATAACACGTATCGGGAACAAATCAGGATTGAGCGATAAGGGGTTTCTTAAAGTCACATAAGCTTTCTTGTAATCAGGCTGCGCAAATAGCACTCCACCCCGTTTCTTTTTCTTCCCTTCCATGTTAAGTGTTTGCACTTTCTCAACTTCAAACCCATACAGTGACTCCAACACCCTCTTGATCTCAACCTAAGAAATATACCAACGTCAAGACAAAAATAAGATATATTGTGCCCAAAGTAAGGCTCATTTATTGTTCTTGCACACAATAAGATTTTCCAAAAATGTGGAAAATAAAAAAGGTTGCGATTTTTAAAAGCATTAGCTAGGAATTGTTGATAGTTTTTACGCATCAATTAATCAGTTTGAGCTAACTAAATCATTTAATCGTAAAAGGCATTGCTTTTTCCGATCTTCCATTCTGAAAAATTCTATCCTTTATAGACGCAACATATTAGAAATGAGCGGGTACATCATGATATTACAAAAAATACAAACCTTAGTGACGGAAGGAATTGTTTTGAGAGCAATTTCTCGAATATTGGTAAATGAGGTTGGCATCAAGAGCTTAATCGGGAGGTTTGCAAAATGGACAACTCTTCTCCCCAATCTGCTTCCCATATCTCCTAAAAAATCATAATTTAATATTTGATTACAGTCAGTATTCAAACAAGATCAGCAGAGACTGAAAATGTAAAACCCTAAAACTCACTTACACTTAATAGTTTCAATTTCTACGCTTATTAAATTCTGCAATAAGAAGACGAAGAAGGCAGTTCAGAGAGCATAGAATCGTTCCATACCTTGATAGCAATCGTCGGAATCTGACGGCGGCCGTCGAGTTTGATTCGCTGCTGTTGCTATCTCACGGACCAAAGCAGGCTTCGCGATCATGAATACAGGCTTTGGCTTATGTTGTTGGGCCATTCTTACCGGCCCATATCAAGTTGAAGATGAGTCGTAGCGATTATAGAGAGGAAAATGTGTTGCTTAGGTGTGTATTTACCAAAAAGCAACCTGAGGCCCACTTTTTTTCACTTTTTTTTAAAAAAAGAGATCACAGGAATTTCAATAAAGTACTTTGAGCCGTTAATTTTTTTATGCCTAAAATCAGGGGTAATAATGGAATGTCAGTGTCAGGTGTCAAGAAACTACTTGAACACAATGGAACGTTTAAAGGCAAGCAGGGAAGAAAGACTCCTGCAAGATGCACATACAATCTCCTCGCACAGGTGGAGGAAAGAAAGACTTCTTCGCACAATGCGGGAGGAAAGAACCACAAACCTCCCACAAAAAAGGAGCATCTCTCACAAAATGTAAGAAATGATGCGTACAGGATGATTGGAACCTGAGTCAGTAGGCCACCACCTCTTCGGTTGATTGTAGCCTTTTATTTCTTTATATTTATACAAAAGTTACTTTGGGATGTGGCTTGAGGCATTGGGATTTGGATTCCGTACATCCTACAACCAAATATAGTCATAATTCAAAATTTCAAATTCATATTTAATTGGTAAGATAAAGTAGCTTTGTTCTGAATTAATTTAAAGCAACACGGTTTACTAAAACTCAAATTTAAAATATTTGAACCCTTAACAAAGGGAAGGGATCAGATATAAAGTGACAGTTTTCATAAAAAATATAAAATCATCATAGCCTTCGATTGATTTTAATCGGACGGTTTAAAATATAAATTGTTACCAAAATAAACAAAAGGGAAACTACGTAAAGTGACGCTAAATGATTACATTCAAAATCTTATTACCATAATATCTCATTAAAATCCGCCAACTGATTACATCAGTAACATGATTTGATTTAATTTGATTCGATATGATTCAAGTATTTGTATTGGATGGTTCTAGAACCATAGTTATCAAATTGATAAACCATTCAGATATTAACAATTTGTCAGCATATGGGTCATGAACCATACCTTTAGATTTTTGGTTCGCCAAATTCTTAAACATGATTCATGAATCACACCTTTATATTTTTTGAACCATACATATTTTATATGGTATGATTAATTGCTAAACATGGTTCATAAACCATACTATATATTTTTTAAACCATACAGATATGCCTTGAACCATACCTTTATATTTTATGAACCATACAGTTGCTATCGCAATTTCTGGGGCCGAACCATGCTACTTTTGCGAATTCTGGGGCGGCTCAGAATTCGTGGTGAATCGTCTGTGTTCACTATTCCAAGTCTGACAATTTATGTTTGGAATTTGAATCGCCAAAACAAAGCCTGAAATTTTGATGTTCCTAAACTACCCCTATTGAATTAATTTGAATATATTTAATCCTAAATTGTCAACTAATTAATGAATTTTTCACCACGAATCTGAACCGTTGATTTATAATTTTTAATGATCCATAATAGTGTATATTGTATACACATATAAGAAAAGTATCCCATGGAACCCTCACTTTCCATGGGTCCATGAAACCCCCTCCATCACCGTTGGATTGCTTTCATCCATGGATTGAGGGAGCGACACGTGGCAACATTAAATATAATTTATTTATGTAACTAAGGGTATTATAGTCATAGTTAGGAATTAGTTAGTATCAAATTGTTAGCATTAATTGTTGATAGCAAGTGTGTTGATGTAATTAATGTGGTGATGTGACAGTTTTTGCATGCATTAAATGTGTGATTGTACTTTGATGTTAAGTATTGTTTTTAAATTTGAAATGATATGAATGAAAGTTAATTTTGTAATCTTTTTAATGTTTGTGACTTTTTCATTCTTTTTTCATCAAATTTCATTTTCATATCAAACTCATCAACTCCCAAGACTTCATCTTCTTTTTAATTCATTTCAATCTCACCCACAATCACTACAATTTGTAAACAATTTCTTACAAGTTATGAAAATTATTTGTAAACAATTTCTTACAAGTTATGAAACAAATATTTTTATTCCCTTCACCATTACTGTTTATTGAAAATTAAACGAACTTAATATAAATAATAAATATTTAATTATTTAAAATTAAAAAATAAAATGCAATCACGTAACATAAAACATAAAATGCAAAGAAATGGAAACACACGTTCTTAACATGAAATGCAAATACAAAATGCAAACATAAAATGCAAACACAAAATGCAAATATAAAATACAAACACAAAATGCAAACATAAAATGCAAAAATAAAATGCAAACATAAAATGCAAACATAAAATGCAAACATATTTTTTGTACAATCATGAAGGTTGCTTGAAGCTATGTGCATTTTGTATGTGTATTTTAACTGTTGCACCTCACATGTGCACCTTACTATTGCACTTTGTAGTTGCAACTCATAGTTGCATTTTCCCACTTGCAATTCAGCATGCAGTCGTCCTGTGTTGTGTTGCATTGCATTATTTTGAACAAAACTGATATGCTTCAGTATCATTTTACCTAAATTGTGTTATGTTCGCAGTTGGAAATCGCAGTTGTATGGTAACGGATGATTCTCATTGTTTAGTGACTACATCGCCGAATGGGGCAACATATTGGACTCCGTTGTCTGTGAAGTCATAGCTGAAGTGCTGAGTTCCGTTAGTTGCTGAAGAAAAAGATGAGTTGCTGTTGTTGTTGTGGTTGTGGTTGTGAAGGAGATTGAGGTTGTTGTGTACGCTGCTGTTGGTGTAGAGGTCTGTAAAATATGTTGTATTTTGGTTTGTACTGGCGGTTTGGAACATGTTGTAATATTAAGAGTCAGTGCTAGAATTGTGAACATATAACTTAGAACCCGGATTCGTGTTATTAGTGGGGATGTATTTGGCGAATTGAGCATTTTGATTAACATTTGAAACATGCACCTTGTTCTTGCACCTTGTTGTTACACCTTGTTGTTGCACCTTACGTTTTATATAATGTTAACACAAAATGCAAATATGAAATGCAAACATGAAATGTGCAAAATAGAAAATGCATATTGTGTAGAGTTTTTAATCCCAACAGGTTAATTTGGCGATAATAAGCGCAATATAATAGATACTCGACGAAGATAACCCAACAAAGATAATTGGCGATGATAAGCACAACATAACGAAGTTTAAGCAACCTTCATGGTAGTACAAAACACGTAAGAACGCTATAAAAATAAAATGTAACGCGATCCAAAATAATAAGCAACAAACAATTACCAGTTCACTCAGTACGACATGTGTTGCAATATGAATCAGAATGGAAACACACGTCCTTCAAACACAAAATGCAAACACAAAATGCAAACATAAAATACACATACAAAATGCACATACAAAAATGCACATACAAAATGCACATACAAAATGCACATACAATGCAAAGAGAATTTCCAAAAAACAGGTCTTGGCATTTGGAAAGCCAACATTCAGACAAAATACTACCAATACTGAAAATAACATATTACAGCATCCCCAGATCGTACTGTTTGGAGTGCAAAAGTCCACCAAAAGTCCAAAAAAAATGTTGGACAAATTAAGTAACTACAACCAACATTCATTTTAAATAAAAACTGCATCGAACATTAGACTTCAACTTGGGGCTTCTTCAATCCAAGGAAAACCATCTTTGTTCCAGGGATGTACTGCACAATCCAAACATAGCATCAGTTTATCACAGGAACATGCAAGTGCTATTAATGCAAAACATTTTGAGGAATCATCACTCATGAATTAACAAATTACTCAATCGCTGTTGTCATTGATGAGAGTACCTTCTTGGGGTTCAACAAGTAATCATAACAGCCATATTCTTGTTAGCTACAGAGTAAGAATATCCAGCAGTAGTGCCAGACTGCCTTCCAAAAAGACCATTCAGATTAGGACCTGCACCATAACAACACGAACTCTCAATGTTATATTGGAAACTAACCATACTGACTGAAATTAAAACATAGAGCAAACGATTTTCGCATGCGATGTTGGATGAAAATTAAAGCAACTAAGACTGAAATTTCTCCTCATAAAAAACCTAAAAAATTTCAACAAATTAAAGCCACTATGAATCGAAAAATGAAGGCCCAAACCTTAAAACATCCAACACAAATCATAACCAAAAACTTCCAAATATCATAACCCACCAAAATAGAATCATCCAACCCTCAAATCCCACAACAAAAATCCTAAATCTCCAACTAATTTTGTCACCTACTGATCAAAATATGAAACTCTAACCTGCAAAAACCGATCACAGATCATAACCAAACCCCCAATTCCACAACCCAGAAGAATTAAGCCAACAAACAGACGAACCCCAAAACAGAAACCCTAAATTCATAAACTTTAATAATCACATACCTCACACTGTCGATTGTTGCTATGATTGAGCCACTGGGAAGACAATCCTGATGCACATAAAGGGTGGGTTGGTCGGCTAACACCACCACCTAACCAGATCCAACTCCAACCCAAACCGTCAAGTCAGCGTCCTCTCTTTGACTCACGCAAACCGTTCTGATCAGCTCCATCTCCACCTGAACCCTAAACTATAGATCCACCACCACCGCCCACCACGAGCCTCCATCTCCGCTTCGCTTGTACTGAGTACATAGATCCACCACTGCCTTTCACCTCCTCCACCACCGCTCAAAACCACACACACAGTGATCAGAAATCAGAAAGAAAGGAGAGACTGAGGAGGAGAAAAGGGATCGACGAGAGGGGAGAGAAGTTTGAAAAATGGGTTTTGGATTAGAGATAGGTATGGGTTGTCAGTTTGTATATTACAGATAGAATTGATGGTTTATAAAATGACTCATATACCCTTATACACACAAACTAACCTAACTAATCATCCAAATCAAACCAAACTAATTTTTCTCTCACCTAACCACGTGTCTATCTCTCATTGAATGTATTAGGAGATGGACGGTGATAATGGGGGATCCATGGATCCACCATATCTGACAGTTCCACCAGATATGCTCTCTACATATATATATCACTTTATACGGGATCTCTTCCCCTTAACAAAACGATGTAGATTTGATATTTAATAAATCAAAACTACGTTACTTATATTTTGACTGCAATGTGCAGTACGCAATACATAATCCTAATTCGAGCCATTGACCTCAAAGAACAATGATCTTATTATCTGATCGTTGGTTGGTGCATATAGCAAAACCTTATTATAATTATAAAAAAATTATATTTCTATAGAGTTTATAAGTTGAGAGTCATGATGAAGACAATGAATATATTTTATGCAAGGCCGGTGTTAAGTACATGTTTAGGGTATGGTGGATTTAAGGTCAACCTTAGGATTTTTGATAAAAGTGTAAACTCATGATCCTACGTGAGTTTCAGAAAAAAGACTCCCCTTATGGATCTAAAGTTATATAATAAGCCTTGTAAAGAAGAAATACTTCCCCAACCAAAAATGGTCCCCTCGCATAATCCAACCTCTTCTTTGCTAAAAATAGATTTCTCTATTTTAAACAATTTTAGAAAAGTAACGGTTTATCGGTCAATCATTAATCTTTTATTAAAATAAAATTGTTCAAATATAGGTTTTAAAAATTATCTTACGTTCTTCGTTTTGAATCGATAAGTCATGTTTTGTCATGTTTGAATCGATTTATCTCCTAAAGGATTAAGTCGGAAGAGATGCTAAGTTTTTGTTAGATGTAAGAACTTAATCTTAATTGTTATTGAAATTAAAGTTATTTTTAATAAATTGAGCGGTTAGATTTGTAAAAAACCTTAACGTTGAGTTTAACAATTTATTTAGAAATTAAATCTCATATGTTGGATTATTAATAAATGGATGAAATCGTATTTCACGACCCTACATTTATATACACACGTGCTTCTTGAACTTTATTCATCTCCTTAATTACCTTAGTTTGTGAGTCATTCATTGGATCCTTACATACCTGTAGTTTTTCTGTCTCAGGATCTGAATCTGTGGATTAATACCACTAAAGATCTGACTGACTGTTGTTTATCAAGTTATTATATACAAATAAACCAAATTAGACATGCAAATGGCCGACAAGTGGCACTACAACCTTAGCAGGTCAGACAGATCCCATGCATTAACTTAACTCTAATCTACCAACTTGCTTCTTAATAACAGCAATCACCAAGCTGCTCTACTCTTTCCATGTTTTAAAGAGCCATAATCACAATTAACAACACTATAAAAACTGTTTACAACTAGTTGATGAAAACCCATTTTCCACATAATGTTTCTTGGGGTTAGGTCAAGTTTGAAGAGACAGATGTTGAAAAATGGAGTGAAGTAAAATACTAAAAGTTCCAATCTGAAGTTTGCTTTGATATCTGATGCTGCCATGTGGTGAGCTCAGCAATCTGCACATGCTTTTCTCTCATTTCCAAGCTCACATTGCAACTTTCCAAAGAATCAAATGCGTAGGAAAAACAGTTGATTGGTGTTTAAACATCCAGCAATTTAGGGACACTTGGGGAACTGTTTTGTGATGTGGAAAACAAGAGTAAAGGACAGGATTTCAAATTCTATACTCCCACTTCTTACACAGTTACACCTGCTTCCTGTACTCCAACCTGCTCATCTCCAGGCTCTCTACAGCTGCTACATTTGGATTTCAGTTTACACACCTACCCATGCTTCAAGTTCTCGACCCTTTACCTTATATAACAACTTTGTTGATGTACCCACTTTCTTACCTCTTCAAGACAATGTCATATAGTTTTCACACAACTGTTCATATGATCTAGTAGATATTTAGTTTGAGATCATATCATACTAGTGTGCCATTTTTGTAGGGTGCAAGTGTTCTAAAGCGTGGTTCAGTAATCAGTACCTCCAAAATGGGTTCTTCTCACAGTTTTCAGGTCACTAGGACTTTAAATATGTCCAAGTGTATGATTGCAGTATTGGGTTTTATTCTGCTAGTATATGTTGCGTATTTCAGCTTGGGTTACATCTTCACATCAGTGATTCTGATTCTGATTCTGATTCTGTCCACTGTCTTCTGCACTTCATTCTCTTCTCAAAACCCAAAAAAGTCTGTACAGATAAATGTGGAGGAAGAACAAGGATGTTCAGAGGTCAATGTGGAGTCTAAATACATAGAGGAAGTTACTGAAAGTGTAGAAGCACAAGTAGCAGACAATGAAGAGGAAAGCACTTGCAATGATGACAATGATGATGATCACAGCATTTCAACAAGTGAGGATGACAAAGATCGGCAAAACAACTATGTTGCTAGAAGCTCGCTATCATCCGAAGATGGCTCTATTTCTGATGAAGACACATTGATAGAAATAGAACTCCCAACAGGCCATTACTTGAAACCCAAAAAGCACAAGCAGAAACCAAGATGGATGGAGCTCTTATCAGAAGCAAATATTGAACTAGCAACTGAAGAAAACTTAATAGAGATCGATATTACCATAGGATCCATCATATGTCCCAGGTTCGAGATTGAAGCATAAATAACCAGCATATTTAATTTTCATTCCTCAAGCTTACTAGTAGAAGCTTTTTGATCCTCTAATGGATTTCTAGATTCAACTATACTCTACTTCTCCATTGCGGATACTCTCGAGTATCCGCAAATGTACTTTATAAGAATTCATAAAATAAAAATAAGCTATACACAATATCCACTGACAAGGGAAAGTAAAATTTGTGCAAAAAAAACATTTTAACCATTTTTGGAATGTACCTGAGGTTAGAATATAGTAATATCATGAGCTTGGCTGTTCTGTTCCTGGCCTCTGTTGTCCAAATTTGGAAGCAGAAATGAAAAACTCATTCCCACAGTTTTAGAAAAACAAGTCACCAAAGAAATTTATGTCAACTGCAAATACAGAGATTGATAATTAGGTCTGGCCACATGCGATAGGGGCAGCATATGCTGACTTATTACATACGTAACCTGCAGGAGTAGCGTTAACTGCATATATTCTTGAATGAGCATGCTCATTTGTACAGTCTTTGGAGCTCGTCCTTAAATTTTGCCTTTATTTGCTCTCTTTTCAGTTTCAGCGCAGCGTCACTAAACCAGACTCAGGTGTCCATGGGTCAGGCAACAATTTGATCTTTGCAGGGATTTCAAACTTATCCAATCTGGATGTTTTTGCAACCTGCATAGGCAAACTCTGCATTAGAAACTCAAACCTAACACTGCTCAGCACATTCACTGTAGAGTGAAAAAGCTAACTGACCCTGGAAATGGCTTGTTGGACTTCAGACACAGCTTCTGGTTTGTCGCATAGTCCGCAGAAGTCTTCGTACTGCACGCCAGCGACTTGAGCCCACTTCTCCAACTCTTTACGTGCGGGAACAACTAATGCTATGCAGTAGCTGTTAAGAGGATTGGCGTATACCATAATACTGTCGATGTAGTTGCATGAAGCTAGAGCTGCCTCGACCTGAAATCAAAAGTGAAATAAATTAGGCACTGTACTGCAGAAATGTATAACATTTTGATGAGAATCGATTAGACTGTTGATACCTTTCCAAGGGAAATATATTCACCATGTTGAAGTTTGACAATGTCCTTCTTTCTGTCTATCACTTCCAGGCAGCCATCAGGGTGAAACTGGCCGACATCACCGGTGTAGAACCAACGCATGCCTCTTTCGTCAACCTGTTGTTTAATATTTAGTCATCAGGTAACGAAAAATACCAGCAGTTGAATCATTTCAAACAGTAGAAATAAGAAATTACCTTGTACACTTCATGGGTCTTGTCTTCATTTTTGAAGTAACCGGTGGTCACATTAGGCCCTCCAACTACAATTTCACCTCTGGGCATAGGGCTGTCGGTGATCCTGTAACCTCCCTCTTCCCACGAAACAAGCTGCAATATAAAGTTCAACTTCAGCAAGATTTATTTACGTAAGTTACTCACTTTATTGTGCAACAGTACACAAAACCTTAATGTAACAGCACGGAAGAGGCGGACCAACACGCCCTACACTAGGGTCGTCATGTTCAGTAAAACATGCCCCAGCACATGTTTCAGTCATTCCATATCCGATACCAACGGGTGCACTGCCAAAACAAATTATCAGAACAATTAAGAAGCTGCATACATGCGGTAAAAAGGCAACCTTCGAATAAAAGATACGAAAACAAAACGCACCCCATACAAATATTCATAAACCGCTGTGAATCAGCAGATAGCGGAGCCCCGCCGCAAAGAATATACCGAATATTTCCACCAATTAAGGACCGTACATTCTTAAATACAAGTACATCCCACAGTATTTTTTCCAATCCCCAAGCCCCAAACCAGCTTCCTTCCGTTGTTTTTAGTGTTCTCTTGTATGCCAAATTAAACAGTTTTTTGGCCATTCCACCCCTTTCCTCAACCTAGAGCAAGCAAGAACCATCTTAGTACACCGTGAAAGTAGAGAACACAACTACCCAAATCAAACTGATAAGATTCACAACAATATATTAAAGAGGAAAGTAAGGATTTACGATTTAGCGTTTAGGAGATTTACACTAGTCAATTAACTGGTTAGCAAAATGACATGATATGTAATTCTCTTAATGAAATCATTATTGTAGAAGCAGTTCTGCCTGACCTTTTTTGAGACACCGTCCCGAATGCGATCTAAGATAGCAGGCACTGCGGCCATTATTGTGGGCTTTAGCACAGAAGCGTCTCCTTTGGTTCCCTTCATTATCTTGCTAGAATTATCAGTCATGGTCAATGACGAACTATAGCCTACCGAACAACCTGCAATTATGGCAATAGTCTACAAAACACTGTGTGAGTACAATGGTTTCTCAACAAACTGGAAATCAAAAGAGAATAGAGCAATTCACCTCAGCAGCCAGTTCGAAAACATGCGCAAGAGGCAAGTACGCCATGTATACATCCTTAGTGCTCAAATTCGGTATAAGTCCCTTAATAGCTGCAGCGGCGGATATAATACTCACATGAGGTATGGTGACACCCTAAACATCAGAAGCACCATACTAAAATTAATGATGACGGTAAAAGAAAATAAAGGCATGGACGATTTAATTAGGTCTGAAAACTAATAACTTTCAGGACCTTAGGCAGACCGGTGCTACCACTTGTGTACATGATGACAGCAGCATCTGTTTTGGATGGCAAAGTAGGTGGAACAGGGTTCGCTTTTCCAAGCTTTTGGATTTCAGAAAACGAAGATACTTTCCAAGCATCCACACCATTCAAGACACTTGCATCAACACTGACACCATCTTCTTCAAAATAAATTACATGTTGTATTGTCTGCAAGCTTGAACTGATAGAAGCTAGTTTCTTCAACTGCTTCGAGTCACAGACGAGCGTTGACACTTCGGTCTATATCATGAAAATGTTTCTCTCGGTTACTATCATCATATTATAAATAACGGAGAAAAAATGTACGTAAAACCAAATCAAACACATAGCGAGCATGATAACCTCATTCAGTGAATGAACAAGTGCATCCTCGCCTAGAGAAGCATAGATAGTGACAACAGTCAGGTTCTGTCGGAAGCATCCCTAAAGCATAAAAGGGAACATTTCAATCTCCGCGATCTACAAAATGAGAGTGAACTAGAGAACACAATTTTAATTAGTGGCGAATGAGAATACCTGAAATGCAATAAGCCACTCTGCCCGAGTATCGGAGAAAATAGCAACTCGACTATCTGATCGATGGCCGAATCTAATGAGCCCAGAGGCGAAGTTACAAGCTCTCTCGAAAACTTGCCCATACGTTTCCCATTCATAATCTCCCAAATGCAATTTTTCAAATTTCCTGCCATCACTTGCAGTAACAAAATCTCTATTGATTACTTTCCTCGTTCCAAGAAACTTGTTTGACGAATGTTTCTTACACGACTGCTCGAACAAATTTGCTATCGTAGTTGCACCCTCCCATGGCACCTGGACCAACTCCTCACATCTCGCATTGCGAATTGCATATCCGGGTTCACCACCCACGTGTGCCGGAACTCCTCGTTGCTTCACCTTCTTTTTACTCATCAAAGCAACAGAAACTAGCAAAGGAACGATAATAGCAATAACTATTGTCCCCGCGAGCCCATAATTCCCAAAGCATTCCATAATCATCACGATGCAACCCCTGACCCTGTCAAACAAAAATGATGCTCATCCAAACTTTGTACAACTTAAAGATTGCACCTTTGACTTTGAGTAATAACAAAAACCTATATCTTTGATTTAGAACTAGTATTTAATTAATCAAATCTCAACTAGCAAAACATTTAATGCTTAGCAAAGTGCAAAACTGAGCAAAAGAAACAACTTCACAACACAATTCATATGACAAAAAAAGACTTAACACAAAATATCAAACAGAAAAAAGCATCACCTTGCAAGCACACACCAACTCACTCCCAACAAAGTTTCAATTTTTGACAAATCCAGTGGACAGCAACACACAAAGAATCATCACTTAAATGATCATCAGCATATAAACCAACAATTGATATAAACCAAACAACAAGCTGCAACTACTAAAGAGGAGACCCCAGCTAACCTAACCCTTCATAAATTGGTAAAGGTAAGAACTTTAATGATACAATTGATCAATTAGGCTAATAGAGCTTACCCACGAATTAAATTCGATCGCAGACCCCAGCAAGCAGTCTAGAAGCTCAAGAAATGTCAAAGGTTAAAGCTTTTTTCTTTGGTGTGGAATGGAAGAAGAGTAGAGAAGACTGCAGAGAGGCGTGTTGATTTGGATGTCGAAAAGGACTGATTTTTCATAAAGAAAACATGAAAACATTAAAGAATGTGTTAATCAATTAGCCTATTCGATGATGATCTGTTCCAAAGAAAAAGAAACATCACTGCGTGACAGCAACTTGTCTCACTGCTTTGGAATCGTGGCGGTCGGAGAATAGAATCAAATTTACTGTTACGTTGTTTGTTTAAGTGATGGCTAATGACAATAAGCACCGCTCCAAAATAGGGATGTCCAATGGGCCGGGTCGGCCCGAGCCCTAAATCGCAAGATTCGAGTCCGGCCTAGCCCTAAATAATCGAGCCTTTTGAAAATTTTCGGGCGGGGCCGGGCGGGGCTTAGTTAAAATCGTCAAGCCTACGGGCTTTTAAGACCCTTTGACTTTTAGGCTTTGACCGAGCTTGACTGGGCTTTGACCGGACCTAATTTCAAATTTTAATTCATTTTTTAATTTTAATTAATTCGAAACACATAATTTAAACCAATTTAATTATAATTATTTTTATAACATTAGTTTTAAATAATATGTTGAACGAATAGTATATATTTTGAATTTAAATGTAATATAATGAATTTAAATAATTTTATATACGTTTAGAATAGATATAAAATGTTTGTATATCGTTGTACATTCTCTTAATTTTATATAAACGATATAAATATCATATACATTAAATTTGAAAATAATATACTTATTTATAATTTATTTATTTTGATCGGGTTTTTTCGGGCCTGACATCGGGCCGGGCTTTTCGGACTTCGGAATTCAAGCCCTAGCCTGGCCCGGAGCTTTCGGGCTCGGATTTTTTTCGGCCTTGGATGCGGGCCGGGCCGGGCTTGGACCGGGCCGGGCTTTAGGGCTTTTTTAGAGCTTTAGGGCTTTAGGGCTTTCGGGCCCGATGGACATCCCTACTCCAAAATGATCAATAGTTTCTTTAAAAGTTGGTGAAGACTAGAATTGTCATTCTCAAATCTATTTTCCTATCATGTAAAATTCTTGTCCTGCCTTCATCAGAAATCTAGTACTCTTGCCAACTAAATTAATCTTTAATGGTTCAAAATGATTAATATGCCTTAAACAAAATATTTAAATTAGATGACTGAGTGAGTCTCTGTATCTTGACATAGTAATTTTTGTACTATCCATTGAAGGATAATTCAGTGATTTTTTAAATTAAACAAAATATTTTGACAATAAAGATGGGAGGAAAAGACGGACGAATAGAAGTAAATTGTGACGTGGGGCTGGAAAGAAACAATAATTGCATGAATGAGGTCGGTAAAGTCAAATAAAATAGTGCAATTTTAATAATACTAAGTTCTAGTGGCTTGCATAAGGTACGGGGATGGTGATTACACATCATTTTTTGCATTTGTTAAAAACGTTATTTTTATTGTTTTTCCAATATAGAGCGATTATTAATTTGTTTTATAAATTCATGTGAAATAGTATTCTAGATTTGAACAAACTCTATTTTATTTAATGGCGTTTTTGACCTCTAGATACTTAACTTCTTCATATTGTTTTCAATTAGTGAAGCTCTCATCTCTACATAAACTTAGACATGCCAACCACTTGACTGATCTGCCCTTGGATTGGATTGTAAGCCAACCAATTATCTCTTCACTTTTGCTACATTTGTGTTCTTGTCGGATTCTATCCCTTCCTACAGTACTTCCTAGTATTTTGTTTTTGGTTGGGCTTCACATTCGGCCCATATCTAACCCATTCTAATCTGTAGCGGTGAAGCTGAGACTCGCAAAGCCCATTAACGACAAAAGAGGCCCAAATTTAATAACTCGAGAACCTCGTGATTCTTTTCAATCTTTCTGCAAAGAGTAGTAAATAAATGTTAGCTGTCACGCTTTCCCAACCCCAAACTGTGAACCCCAACGCTTCTCTCCTCTTCACTTTTTCTGAAAATTTCCATTTTAATTAGTTATCATATTTTATTAAATTAGTCAAACTTAATTAAAGTAATTATGAATCTTAATATGACTGCTTGAAATTTACTGTTATTATTTTAATTTTATTAAACGGTTAAATAATTATTAAGTTTGACTGGACAATGATTAAGACAGGTTAATTATTAAATTAGCACAAAGTTAATGATGTCGGAGGAGATTCTCCTCAACGATGCGAAATGAGAAAAGTCGTCGGGGTACCGATTTGTCGAATTACTAACAAGCCCTTATATATGGATATCCATGAATAAACTGGAGGGTATTTATGTCAAAGTTACGAAATATACTCAGCCATAAGTGAGAAAGAGAAAATCCACAACTACAACTGTCTGTCACTAGTCCTCAACCCTAATTTAATGTATGTTTGTGTCGTCAACCAGAATCTCAATTACTCCTGTTTATTTGTGTCAATTAGCAATTTAGCATTGCTTTCTTGGTTACCTAACATTTGTTGCTCCACCGCATCTTCAGACTTTGAAATTAAATTCAAACCATAAAGCAAAATCCCACTCTCTTCCCATTTACTATTTCCAATTTCCAATCTAAATCAGTTTCCTGTCATTTTGTGCCCTAAACTCATCTGGGGTTTGTCTCAAAATGCTGGTGTAGGGTGAAAGCAGCTGTCTTTTTGTTTACTGTTTATTGAGTCATAAGTCAGCACTAGTTGTTGTTGTTGGAAGTGGTGGTGGGTTTGGATTATTTTTGTGCACTGAAGTGCGTTTTGAGTGAGTCAAGATCGGAGAGGAGGTAAAGGTTGGGGCTTGATTTTTTGCACTGAAGGTGTTTGTGAAAAGGCCGCAGTGAAATGGGGTGTTCGTGTTCCAGGCTGGGGAAGGGTGGAGATGGGGTTGTGGAAGGGAAGAGGAGAGGGGGAGGGTTTGGAGGTGTGGAACAGGTTGGGAGTTTGAGAGGAAGAGGTACTGGCAGGGATAAGTTTAGTGAGCTTCAAAGGATTCCTGGGAGGATGTTTGGGAATGGAGGTAGTGAAATGTCATGCTTGTTCACTCAGCAGGGGAGAAAAGGGGCAAATCAAGATGCTATGATTGTTTGGGAGGTATATTTGTACTTCATTGGCAGGATTATCTTGCTTTGTTGCCTAGGAAGTTGGAAGTAGCTTATTGAAGCCGTAAATAGTTTTTTAGTAGGAATGGAATGTGTTTGTCTTGATTGATGTTTTCCTGCCTTTCTCCGATTTGATTGAAGTGTTTTTTTGCCTAATCCTTATTCTGTTCGAGAAAGGGTTAAATTTCTGTAGTTCGATGTGTGTCTGCTTCTTCATCTATGTCTGAATCTTTAAAGGGAGTAAAGCTTTTTTTATCTTTATGTTGGTAAGGACTAAGGAGTGAGAGGAAAGTTGAGAGGCTTTAGTATGATAAGTTGAATTGTAGAAGAGGTCTTATTAGGTTGAATAAATGGATGAATTATGTGTGGGGTCTTGCTATTAATGCATGTAGTGAATCTGATATTTTTATCTTTGTTGCTGTCTGGACTTGTCACAGTCCTTTTCCTATTTCAATTTTTGCCAATAGCTCTATGAAGTCATGCCAATTTTTTGTAAATGTGTTCTCCTGATACAGGCACAAAAGTGGCCTATAAGACATTGCTCACAAGCTGAAATTTTTTGTCGATAACACATTTCATTGGTCATTGTTTGCAGTGTCTTGTAACCATGAATAAAATACGAATGAATATCCTCTTTTTCCATGATACGTCTTAGCTCACAAGCTGAAAAAAATGTGTCGATGACACATTTCATTGGTTATTGTTTTCAATGTATTGTAACCATGAATGATATAAGGATGACTTTCCTTTCTCTATCTCCTGATGATAGTTTCTTCACAGTCTTCCTATTAAAATTATAGATCCCTGATGCCAATGCTTTTAAATTCTGCTGTTTAATTTGAAGTCATTGATGGTTTGTGAATTGGACCTTTGTTTTGTATAGAATTTCGACTCAAAAGGTGACACCGTCTTTTGTGGAGTATTTGATGGCCATGGTCCTTACGGTCACATGGTTGCAAGGAAAGTTCGAGATTCCCTTCCTCTTATACTAAGTACCCAATGGAAGGCTATTCTTTCTAATGATAGCAGCATCCTCAATAAAGATGGAAGTGCTCATGAAAGCACAAACTCCGAGGAAAATGCTTCTAATAATGTTGATGATGAATACCATAATACTTCCGATGTCGAGAGAAGTGGAAAAATACCTGATGAGCACCTGCCTCTCAAGCAGGCCCTTCTAAAAGCATTCAAGATGATGGATAAGGAACTCAAGTTGCATCCCACAATTGATTGTTTCTGCAGTGGTTCAACTGCGGTTACTTTAATTAAGCAGGTAAATTGCCTTGTCTCTTAACTATATGTAATTATATAGGAATACTTCATGATCATTTTGGTTTCTTACTTTACATGTGTGATATGTAGGGCCAGGAACTTGTCTTGGGGAACATTGGCGATTCTAGAGCTATCTTGGCAACAAGAGGTGATGATAATTGTTTGGTTGCTCAACAGCTGACTGTAGACCTCAAGCCCAATCTACCAAGTTCGTCTCTTTCTCTGAACAAATTTTGCACACTTGTATTTCTTGACGTAAATGTGCCTATATGTTTCTTTTTTGAAAAATATCAAATATTATTTGCTCAGTGTAACATGCTTGGAAATTGAAGTGATTAACTATAGTCCAACCCTAACTTTGTTGTTTTCAGAGGAAGCTGCAAGAATTCAACAGTGCAAGGGAAGGGTGTTTGCATTGCAAGATGAACCTGAAGTGGCGCGCGTTTGGTTACCTAATAGTGATTCTCCTGGTTTAGCAATGGCTAGAGCCTTTGGAGACTTCTGTTTAAAAGACTTTGGTTTGATATCTGTTCCCGATGTTTTCTACCGTCACTTGACTGAGAAAGACGAGTTCATTATTCTTGCAACTGATGGGGTATTTCTTTCTCATTACTCTGTTATTAGTGCATCTATGGTTGTTAGTTGGCACATGTCTTCTATTTGAGGAAATCGGTAGCCTTCTATTAGGCAGCTTATTTGGTAGACTATTGATAGCGTGTTTGTTCATTACCTCAATGATGTCTTACCATCTGCCATTAAAATGCTGCACGATACTTAATATTAATTTTAACAGGTGTGGGATGTCCTCTCAAATAAGGAAGCAGTTGACATTGTAGCTTCAGCTCCGAGCCGTTCAACAGCTGCCAGAGCCCTCGTAGACTGCGCTAATAGAGCATGGAGACTTAAGTATCCGACTTCAAAAACAGATGATTGTGCTGTAATATGCTTGTTCCTTCAACAAGTGTTAATTAAAAACGATACTACATTTGGAAGTGTCTCCTCAAGAACCCACGAAGCTGCACGGAATGTGGTTGACCAGACCAAAGATTCCAGTTATTCTCAAATGGATGATTCTCATGAAATCATCCCTGTTCCCGACTTAACAAATGAAAAGCCAGCTGATATACAAAGGAGCAACACCACAAGAAGCCTAGCAGAGTGTATTTCAGTTTCCGAGGATGACGAATGGTCTGCTCTAGAAGGTGTCACCAGAGTAAACAGTCTTCTGAGTATTCCCAGGTTCTTTTCCAGTGATAAAAAATCTACCAGTAGAAGAAAATGGTTATAAAGATATACAGGTGAATGTAGTAGAATGGGACATTGGTCTTTTTTATTATAATCTTATCAAGTCCTTCAAGGGTAAATTGAGTTGTGGGAATTGGTCAAAGTAGAACTCAATGTTGCAGTATTCCAATCAGGTCATACTTATTTTTCTACTTGCTTCAATTCTATGGCTAAGTGGGGCTTGCATTATACACTTGCACTTACCTGCACGCATTCTGACTTTAATCTCATGCACTGAATGACATGTATATTATACAGTATGTGATTCAGGGAGAGGAGGAAAGTGAGAGTTATGTTGCAGAGCAGCTTTTTGATGCTTGCACTCCACTTGTTATAGTTGAAGGTTACATAGTTGCATGTGAGTCTTTGTGAAATGGATAGTATTTGAAGGACATTTAGTTGATTGTATTGAATTTTAAGGAGTAGTAGATAAGTTGATGTTGCTTTCTCAAGTTCTCTCCTCGTATTAAATGCTATGAGGACATTTTTGAGTTAGATCACATAAGATAGGAGACAGTGTGGCACCCACACGAATTATGAAACTCCTAATTATTACATGTTTCATCTCATCCTGTACGTACACATCTCAATTCGCATTCTAACGTTTGATTCTCCCTTTTACTTGAGTATCATCATAAGAATGAGATGCATTCGTATACAAGAATGTCATGTTTCACCCATTTATGTAGAGTTTACTTATGCATTTTTTGGTGGATTCATAAATGATAAATCTCATTTTACACCCATTAATTATATTTTATTAATATACGAGATTATGTCCACTATGCAGTGACATGCTACAATTTTAGTCATCGATAAAATGCAATCGAATTCAAATGCAAACTGGGGATACAAATGCGACTGATTGGCCCATGCACCACCATAGCATGCTATGTGTTGAATTTCCTTAGCCCATTATTGAACTTGGAAGCCCAAATGTCTTCTACTATTCTCTTCCCTGCCTATACAATCGATTTGGAACATATATAACTAATAACTGTCTAATGCCAATCATTAAAAGTTGTTTTAGTTCAGTATAATTAAAAATGTTATTTTGATTACAAGTTTAATTATGCTTCATATTATTGCAATACAATACGAGTTTCATTTTTCTACAATACACATATACGTCTATAGTCATTGACAAACAGACTAAACGACCACCCGTTAAAAAATTAACATCAAAAATACAAATAAACTTCATGCCACACATGGACTAAGATAAGCATATACACTTAAAATTGTAAACACAATGTACAAAAATACAATGGATACTAAGCATATACTTACATGAAATACAATCATCGGTATTAAGAAAATATATAAATACCCGTATGTAAAAAAACAATTCATATCATCTTAAGTCATGACACTTGTCCAACATATAATAAGCTAACCAGCACGAGTTTGGAATGATTCTGTTTGTGCTGAAATGTCATATGTGACC
Organism: Sedum album; assembly: GCA_006409495.1. Taxonomy (NCBI): domain Eukaryota; kingdom Viridiplantae; phylum Streptophyta; class Magnoliopsida; order Saxifragales; family Crassulaceae; genus Sedum; species Sedum album. Next base: position 20,193 of record QZGG01003299.1, read on the forward strand.
AGCAAGATCATACCAATAAAATACAGTAAGTAATTACATATAAGTATTAAAAATATTAAAAAAAATCAATAAGACATTACAGAAAACAATGAAATGGTCAAAGAAAGAAGTGACTATCTTTTTGACTAGGTCTAACTGTCCCATTGCCTATAGTAAGCATACAATGTTCCTCCATTGTTAGTTTCTTCTGTCATGGATTAATTAGTATAAACACATGATTAAAAACTCATTGATGTAACTACAAAGCCATCATTCCCACAAATTGAGGGCTCTGTGCTTCCCAATAGTACACATTCTAGAAAAGCATAATCATCCACTGGTTTATAAATATCCAACTTACAAGATGCTTTACAAAATGGATGTATGCTTTTTTGTTGTTGTTGTTGATTGCATCTTTTTTATCAATTGGTTTTCTTTTAGTTGCATCATAAAGTTATGTTTGATCGGATGCTTTAAATATATCAAGGAACAATCATCCTTTGTTCACTTGGATTTTGAGTTAACAATATATGCAATAAGATGAATTTTATTTAATATTGTTTTAAAATTAAATGATGATACTTCGAAAATTAAACAGTGTTCTTCTTTAGAATATATATAGTTCTCTTCAGCCCGAATTCTGAAGTAAAATACTAATATTTCGATCAATTATTTTTAAAATATCATTATGTTCCACATTCCGACCAGCTTCAAATAAATGTAATTCATCTATCCCATCATTTCATATTGCAATTTCAAAGAATGTGTGTACCACATTAGCTATAAAAGCATGACTTCCAATTAAGTAATGCACATATCGAACCAGAATAAAGCATATTAAAAGTAGGAATATTACTATATTTGCTGCCATAAAATAATAACTTTCGTTTTCATACGTACATATTAATATCACCTAAATAGTACAAGCTGTGATTTGTGTCTCTCCAAACGTTATTCCATACGTTGTTTCTTTTTGCATGCATTTTGTAATTTTCTTAATCATGTTCTTTTAAAATCATTTTTATAATTTAACTGATATTCTACATGCTTTATTAGCCGTCCGTTTGTAATAATATAATTTATTCCCTATTTAAAAATATTATTTAAAATGTCAGGAAACTAAAGTATTTAATGTTAAAATATGTTAATTAATTTTGCGCGCGTGGAGGCTGTTTATTCTTCCCGCCTGTGCGTGGAAGCTATTGATTTGATGCTCTATGGATGCTCATTGCTTGAAATGATGCAAGATTGCTTGAATATTAATGGATGATTGAAGTTCATTGGTGGTAGTGCCTAGATGGCTTGTGCGTTCAAAGTATTAGTTGTACTAGATGAATATGTAATGTCTTGTACTCAATTGTAAACCCACCCATCAAAAAAAAGTTAAAATATGCTCATCCAAACATCAAAAAATCAAGTAAAAGAGTGTGACATATTTAGTAAAAACCATGTAAACAATGATTAGCTAATTCAATCTTATCCAAATTAATTACACTACATGTCTATGTTCATGTATGATTCACTTACCGAGTGTCATAATTATAACCTAGGAAATATTTATCAAAATTAATTAATATATTTCCAAATTTACCTACCAACTTAGAATTAATTGATATTTTTTAAAATTTCTAAATTCACTGCTCTTTCAGATCTACAAACTAAAACCAAAAACGCTAAAAATTGGTAGACCACGAAAAAACTAACAGCTCGGATAAATGACAGATAAATAGCACATTTTTAAGCAATGCAAGTTCATTGTTCCTATCCAAATGCCGTATTTTCATGTACAACCTCTAAACCCCAACTGCTACAAAAGTAATAAATAAATATAAATTCCAAATTTAGTAACAATAAATAAATTTAACACAATTTAAAACGAAAATGAAATTAATTGAATTAAATGATGATAATTATTAATATTAAATGTACATTAAATGTCACTAAAAAAGCCCTACAAATCCGCTTATCACCCCAATAAAATCGCTTAAAAAAAGAATAAAAATATCAAACTCTAAAAATAAACCACAACATTCTCGCTTTTTCCCATCTGACAATTTGATAATGACACGTGGCACACTCAGAATCGCGGATGTGAATGCGCTGTAAATGACGAACATACCCCTTGGACAGAACAAGAACAAGAATAAGAACAGACACGATCAATCATACGCTGAGGATTATATATATTTAATATATAATTATTAAATTAATGAACTAATTAAAATATTACTGAAATTCTTCTTCTGCTTCTGTTGCGGTTGTGTTGTGCTTTTTTTGTTTATTTATTTAATGTTTTACTGCTCTACAGATAAATCTGCAGAATGGAAGCAACTCTTCTGCCCTAGACAGATTTCTGACCATCTGGGTGTTTCGGAAAATGTGTCATTCTTCAGAAAGATTCAACCTTTGATGTACAGGCACCGATTTTGAAATCTGGGTCGGTTTTGTTTCTCTGTTTCAGATAACCAACGTATCCATTTCCGTACCTTTTTCATCTTCTGCTGCTTAGCTTCTCGTCTTTAGCTTCTTCGCTTGTTTGAGGCTCGGATTTGGTCTCGGATCGGGGCTGATTGAGAAGCGAAGGAGACAGAGTTGATTTGTATGTGTTCATTTCTTAATCAGATAAGAATAAAGAGCTTTGGTGGTTTGAAATCTGATGTCTTTTGTTTTGTTTCACAGGCTCAGAATCTGATTGTAATCTGAAAGGTTATTTATTGAATTTTATGCTGTCTTCCTGATTTGGGGATTACAAATCTGGGATAGATTTTGCATATCTGTTGGTTTGGTGGTTGCTGCTGTTGTCAGGTATATTTAATTTATTACGCACAAATTGTTGTTGTCTTGCCTTTGCTTCATGTTGTGTTTTGCTATTGTTCTGGAAATCTGATGCTATTGATTTGAATGAGTCTATCTAGAGAATGTATAAATGAAATGAGATTTGATGGTTGGGTATAATGACCATTAAGGTTTGGCTAGTTTGGTTTGGTAGATTGATGGTGTCATTGATCTTATGAAGAAAATTGTGTTGCAGGAAGTTGATGTTGTTTTGGTTTATTGCATGTGTTCAATGGTTTTTGAGGGGTGATTGATTGATTGTTTGGAATACAGGAATCGAGTTATATGTGTTCTTGAAATGGATGAGCACTCAGCTATGATGGGGGACTTGGTGCCTTCGAGTCCAACTTTGAAACCATTTTTCTCATCATATTTGGGAGGGGGTGAGCAGAATCAGATCAGCTCAGGGCACTTGTTGCCAACACCTGACGAGGCTAGAAACGGAAGTAGTTCTTTTGGTTCTTATCAGGGTACCGGCTTAGAGTATAGCGATGTGAATCAAGGCAGTATGTCTTTTGGGAATGATGTGATATTGAACCCATTACCTGATGTTAAGAAGAGAGGAGGGCTTGGTGATAGAATAGCGGCCAGGGCTGGGTTTAATGCTCCTTGGTTGAATACTGAAAGTATTAGATCGAGTGATCGGTCCTCCACTGATGAAGTGAAGTCTCCTTATTTGACCATTCCACCTGGTATCAGTCCTACTGCGCTTCTTGAATCTCCAGTTTTTGTCTCAAATTCCCTGGTGAGTTTGTTTATCACGCAATCTATAAATGATCAATCTCTCTCTCACATTTTAGACTGATACTGCACGTTACAATATATTGTTACTCAAGTATAATCTTTTATTATGTTTCATTTATTGCAGACTCAAGCATCCCCCACAACAGGGAAATTTCCGCTATTCCAGATGGAAATTTGCGAGGCACTGCAATGCCTTCAAGTGGACAAAGTAAAGAAGATTTCTTTGATGATGTCGATGACTCATCTTTTGCGTTCAAACCTCATCGAGAGCCAGGCTTACAGTTTTCACTCGGAACAGCGAACAAAGTACACATATTTTTTTCTTTTCATTTCTGCATTAAAGCACATATACACATGCAAAAGAAATGATAAATATGGTTTTAGGCTAATTTACCAACTTTTGTATAATGTGTGCGTTTGCTTGCAGATGACCCAATCAATGAATCCTCATGCGTTTTCAAACTTCGATGTTACAATAAGGTCAGAGAACAATTTTCAAAACTTTATACCATCACAAATCCAGTCTCAAGATGAGTTCTCTCAGTCGTTGAAAGGTAAAGATCTCATAGAGAGAACCTCTGGGGCAGAAATGAGGTGCTTAGACACTATTAGTGGGACAGCTGAGCACTCCCCGCCACTCAGTGATCAACAAGATGATGAAGGTGATCAGAGGGTCACTGATGATTCCGTGGCTGGTGGTATTGCGGGGAGTGTTGAAGAGGATGGTTATAATTGGAGAAAGTATGGGCAGAAGCAAGTAAAAGGAAGTGAATTCCCTCGAAGTTATTATAAATGTACTCATATGACCTGCCCTGTTAAGAAGAAAGTTGAAAGATCGCGTGAAGGCCACGTTACAGAAATTATCTATACCGGGGAGCATAATCATTCTAAACCTACATTGAGCCGCCGACCATCAACGGGACTTAACCAGTTCAACGATATCAATGGTCTTGAGAATGGTGGTGATAGGTCTTCTGTCTGGGGAGCTGGACATACTGGATTTCCTCGTGAGTGGAGGAATGACTCGTTCGAAAACAACTCATTGAAGCTTATGAACTCTGAGCTCAGTAATTCTTCCCCACCATTGCAAATGCAGAATGGTGCTGCAGTTGAATCAGGAGATGCTGTGGATCCATCATCGACATTTTCTAATGATGAAGAAGAAGACCGCGGAACACATGGAAGTGCATCAATTGCAAATGATGGGGAAGGTGATGAATCTGAATCAAAGCGAAGGTATGATGATGACCGTTGGTTTTATTTTACGGATTTGCAAAATGTAGGTTTGGTAAAATAGTTCTTTTGTTCATGCAGGAAAATAGAAACATACACAGCAGAAATAGGTAGCGGAGCTACAAGAGCTGTCCGTGAGCCTAGAGTAGTGGTTCAGACCCCAAGTGATGTTGATATCCTGGATGATGGATACCGCTGGCGCAAATATGGACAGAAAGTAGTGAAAGGAAATCCTAATCCAAGGTTTGTTTTATTTCTCACTATTCAAGTGTCACTTAAGAAACACAGCTGCAAGCAACTTGGTAGTTCTTTTTGAGATTTTTGAGGGGAGATTCATTCAATGCAGGAGCTACTACAAATGCACA
>QZGG01003300.1:0-25360 GCA_006409495.1 Sedum album
TTGTTGTGACAAGTTCTTTCTCCATATCTTATTTATGCTCTCTTAATTGTGTAATCGTGGTACTAAGTTTCCCATTTGTCATAGCAATAATTTTTCATTTGTCATACATTTCTCTCATTTTATCACGCATTATCTCTTCGGTGATTTCTTCTCCATCGTTGGAATCACTGTCATGCTTAGTATCCTCAACAGCATCTATTAGTTAGTCCAACAACTTCTGTCGTCTTGTGTAATTCAGAGTATTCATAAGCCATATTAGTGAGAGCCACAAAATTGTTCTCTCATCTTTGCTTCATTAACGTCAGACTCATCATCACTATCGGTGGCAACCATAACATTCTCTCTCATTAAGGTGTTCGCACACTGCCTTTGAGTATGACCATATCCATGACATGCTCTACACTGAATCTACTCTTCTGGATTAAATTCGGTTTCCTTCCACCTGTTCTGAAACTATTCTCTTTTTGTATAGGAGGCCTCCTTTCATTACGATCCTTATGATCATCCTTCTTCCCTTGATATTCTCGTGATAGATAGTTTAGCTTCTTCCTGTCCATTCTTTGACAAACTTCTTAAATATATTAGCCAGCATTGCTACCTTATCATCATATACCTCTTTATCAGATGTTGAGTCAGCATGTGTTACAGCACCTTTCAGAGCAATTCCTTTGGGCTTTTTCTCTATCGACTTTCTACTGTTCAACTTCATCTCATAAACTCTGAGTGATCACATTAGTGAATCCATCTTCATGTTTTCTAGATCTATTGTTTCCTCAATGGTTGTCACCTTCACATCAAATCTCTGAGACAATGATCTGAGAACCTTTTTTACTTGCTCTGCTTTGAACACATGCCTTACGAGTATGCCTACCTAGTTCCCTATATCCATCTATCGATTGTTGAAATCATTAGCTGCTCATAGCTTAGCTCAACATCTGCATTCTAGTTTTCTTCACCTCTGAATCGCCCTCAAAATTTGTTTCTAGAATCTTCCATGCATCTTTGACCACCTCCACTCCGGCAATCAGTTTGTAATTTCTCTTATAACTTAAGCTATGATGGCATACAAAAGCCTGATTGTTTTCTTGACACTGCTTCCTTTCTTCATATGTCCTTAAAGCTTCTGACTTTGAAACATTATCATCAGTGTCCTCTATAATAAATGTTGGCATTGACCATCCTTCAACAATTACTTTTCAAGCATACTCATTCAGTGATTTGATATAGACTTTCATCTTTGACTTCCGGTAGCCATAATCTTTGTCCTTCAGACTAGGAGGCCTCCCCATATCTCTCCACTCATCTTTGCGTTCTTATGATCTCACCATGTGTGTCAGATGTCTGCTGTGATACCACTTATAGTTATACAATCCGTGGTAGAACTTGTCCCAGCTGTTGTTATGACAACTCTGTGAAAATGCATTAGTATGTTTCAAAAGTGTTTTGAGTGAACGTAAAATGAAAGTAAATGTAATGACACAGATATATGGTAACCCACTTCGGGACAATGTGTCCGTACGTGTGAGGGAGTTATCCCAACTCCAACAAGCAGCAATCCACTAGAACGATTGGAAAATGAAGTACAACCAATTCGTCTGGATGCGCACTGAGCTCCCCTCAGTGTAGAGCTCCGGCTCTATGCTTGTCATAGCAGTCTCTGTTCTCCCGAGCGCTGCTTCGTCCTGTATAATATTCTTTCGAACTACTGTCTTCCTCTCGAACAGCTAGGATGTGTCCTCGGCAGTGATCTCCCGAAGCACTGGTGTCCTCCTAGACGAGTAGGAGGTGATATGTGTCAACAGATAAGCTTTTGTGAAGCGTTCACCTTCAGCAGGGTTTCCCGGTCTGTGTTTGAGTACTAACTTCCGCTCCAATCTCAATGATGTACTTCGACCACCTCACCGTATATTCCTCTTGAATATTGCTATCAAGCAAGAAGATTTAATCTGATCGATTATGTTGCATCTTTAACCCCGTTCAACCCCAGTCTTTATTTACAATAGTAAAGTTAATATATCTAAAACCCCACACGTAATAGCAATCTCAAGCAAATCAAATAGTAAATCAATTGTGGAGATTGGTGAGAGGATCCAAATTTCCTTTATTTATCATGAACAATGACACCTACACTTAAGTCCCTAAATAAAAATAATCCAAACTCAAAAAACCATCATAAAAAATAACCATCACTCAAATGAAACCTAATAAACCTCATAATCGATTCCCTCGATCAAGGGCAAGATGTTTGAAAGATTTAAATTTAGTGAACTGAAACCGCTCAAACAGATGCGGATAAACGGTAAAATTCTATGGATGAAACCGAAATGATAAACAAACTCAGTTGTGCCCAAAAATCAAAATCAAAATATACGAAATCCCATATGACATTTGAAATCAAAATAAATCTCCAATCCACACTATAATCAATAGTATTTTCCTAGAAATCAAACGTATACACAACTGACGCCTCACCAAAATGCACAAAAATGATTTAACACCGATGGAAAATTGATTTGACAATTTTTATTGTATATAGTCTAACTTTATGAGAATTAATTTGATAATATGAATCATTCAAAAGCTTTGAATGAATACAATACAACAAACTATAAAAACAACATTATCAACAGTAGGTAAATCCCAGCACCATTTTCTTCAAACACAACTTATTTTAGTCAAGTTGAATTTTCTAACATTTGGAACATGTCTGAGCTATGATCAATTCAATGTGATTTGTTGTTGTTAACCATGAACATTTCAAGATAGTGGACTGAATGTCGCAATACATCATGCCATTAACCAGCATTGAGCTATATACAATAATTGTATATACCAAATCTAATCAATTTCCAAATGACGTGCTAAATCGAATTCTAAAAAAATTCATAATCCAGTAGTTAACTACATTTGCTAGGTTCACAGTGAGGTTCTTTGATCGTGCCATAGACTTGGCAAAATGCTGTTTTGTAAAGAAAAACCCAAGAAAACTTAGTTTGTATTTGTCACTTTCTAGTTTCTATAAACAGTAGGAAAAGTAGACATTATGGATTTGAAGATTTCAATTTATATACCCAACTAATGAAAGTAAAGAAAAAAAGAATTTTATGTAGTTGCTCGAATTAAATCTTCCTAAAAGTTCAAGAGCCGGTCACATTAAACAATCACATTAAAAAGTCAATTTTTTACCAAGTCTGATATGAGCTCAAATTCATTTGTAACTTAATTTCTTATACAGTTAGTTAAATGATATAGAACTTGACATTTCCTAATCAAGCATAAACAAAGATTATATTAATTAGTAGGAGGGCAAAAGACTTGCATCCTGGTCTATAAATAAGACTGCATCAAACTCTTATCAATCATAAAACCTTTCGATATCTTTCAAGCAATGGAAATGCCTAAAAATCCCTCCATGACATTTCTCATTGCCACTATTTTGGTAGTATATGTGGCTCTTACTCTGCCATCATCTACAAATGCTACATACAAATACACTTCACCTCCTCCACCAACACCGGTGTACAAATATGAATCTCCTCCACCGCCCACTCCAGTATATCTATACAAATCTCCGCCTCCTCCAACTCCTGTATACAAATATGAATCTCCCCCTCCACCAACACCAGTGTACAAGTACGAATCACCTCCGCCACCTACTCCAGTTTACAAATATGAATCTCCTCCACCACCAACTCCAGTTTACAAGTACAAATCTCCTCCCCACCAACTCCGGTATACAAATATAAATCTCCCCACCACCTACACCCGTCTACAAGTACAAATCACCTCCACCACCAACACCAGTATACAAATATAAATCACCACCACCTCCGACTCCAGTCTACAAATACAAGTCTCCACCACCGCCAACCCCAGTGTACAAGTACAAATCTCCACCCCCACCAACTCCGGTATACAAATATAAATCTCCCCCACCACCTACTCCCGTGTACAAGTACAAATCACCTCCACCACCTACACCAGTATACAAATATAAATCACCACCACCCCCGACTCCAGTCTACAAATACAAGTCTCCACCACCACCGACTTACAAGTACAAGTCTCCTCCGCCCCCAACCCAGTTTATAAGTACAAATCTCCCCCACCACCAACTCCAATCTACAAGTACAAGTCTCCTCCCCACCCACACCGGTTTACAAATACACATCTCCCCCACCTCCTCACCATTACTAGTTAAATGACGATCTGGGTCTCCAATTCAGGTAATTTCTAAATTACTTAGGCAATTATCATTTACAACCGTTTCATAATTCATATAATTATTTACAAGAATGTTTTGTACCTATGTGACTTTGATTCTCATTTTACTAACCGAAGGGCACGCCATGTTTTAGCAGGTAAAGATTGTAGTGCATTGATAAAAGGAGATGTGAGAAACATTCTCTTCGTCACATTCAAGATGCAATGACAAATAATGAAACTGGAGACCTTTGAAGACTGCAATTTGTGATTTTTTTGTTTTCATAATAAAGATCAACACAAGCACATTCATAGTTGTGTCTTTTCTCTTAGATATTTGCTGTGTATTGAAGAGAAGTTGAATACACCTACATGAGTCTGTGCTTTGTAATCTATGTTGTACTTGTAAAGTATAAATTGATAATATATATGGGCTTTCATCATTCTCCTTTTTCTAGCTACATGCTAATGTAGAACTTAGCAAGAAAAGAAATATACAATATTCATGAAACTATCTTCTAACAAAATGGCAACATTTACAGGCATGCATCGACACGTAAAGGTTGATATGGAAATATAAGTCTAATAGTGCGACCACACCTCACCCGACGAGTGATTCATTTCAAGGTTTTTAATTCGAGCCTAACTTGGAACACGACAACACCAATAAAAAAATCAAAGCACATCACAGTGGATACTTATTTCAAACTCATATCACAATTTCCAAGTTAAAAAAATTTAAAATCCCTTCTGTTTTTACCTTGATTCGTTTTGCTTATGTAGAATCAAAACGTAGTTTTAAATCATAGAATCATAGTTTTACCAAATATTAAAAATATCATTATTATTTATATATGTCATGTTTATATATTTTATCAATTATAAATATATTAATTTTAAAGTTAGAAATATATTAATATAAACAAATGGGATAAATATTATTCGAGAACACAAATTATTCGAGTTTACAAATACAAATCTCCCCCATCACCGACTCCAGTCTACAAATACAAGTCTCACCGCCCCCCTACTTCAATTTATATATACAAATCTCCACCACCACCAACATACAAGTATGAATCCCCACCACCACCAACATACAAGTATGAATCCCCACCACCACTAACATACAGTTATGAATCTCCGCCGCCACCAACTTACAAGTATGAATCCCCACCAACACCTACACCGGTTTACAAATACAAATCTCCTCCACCACCCACACCGGTTTACAAATATACATCTCCTCCACCTTCTCATCATTACTAATTAAATGACGATATTGGGTCTCCAATTCAGGTAGTTTCAAATTACAAATATACAAATCTCCTCCACCTCCTCATCATTATTCATATAATCATTTGAAAAAAAAATGCACCTATTTGTACTTTTTTTATGACAACGATACAATAAGAGTGAAGCTCCCAACCACAACACCCACAGACCAACAGCCAAATTCACGACAAACACAATCAGCTTAACCGAAACTCCTGCTCCCTAACTACTGCCATCTTAACGCATAAAGGAATAGAACATGGATCAAGCCATGATTTTTTTGACTCTAATGCAAACCTCGCAATCGAATCGGCTGCACATTCTCTTCTCGCATGTCATGCTTCAAAGACCATAAAGGGTTCTTGCCTCTTGCCTCTCTACAGCCCCGAACCCACGCCAATGACTCAGTCTGTTGTCCACCCCCATCATCATCGTCTGGACTACCTCCAATGAATCAGTGATGAAAACAACCTCTCGGAGTCTCTCATGCCCATAAGTAGAGCACACCCTTCAGCCTCCCTTCCGGATAGACCTTTCTCAATCCATTTAAAATTCACCGCTTGGACCATTCCGTTATCCATAAACACGGCAGCAATACCAACTTCATCTCTCGGCTTCCTCCATGACCCATCACAAAATATACAATTCCTACGCTTGTCACTTTCCAATAGCAACGCATTCGGACTCTTCATCACTAGCCTTCTTCCCAAATACTCATCACACTGATAGGATAGTGATTTTAATTTTCCCCACATCTCAGATAAAGACCACTGTGGCTGATCATGGCGAAGGAGCCAACCCATTCAGAGTTACTCAACATAAGATTTTGGACTTCAAGAAAGTTTTGAAGGACCGTCTTGTTTCAATAGTGACTATTATAGTTTGTGGTCACGCAAATAATAGGGCGCAGCAGTTTAAAAAGACTTGTGCTCAAACTATGAAGGACAAGATCTCTTGGTGGGAAAGTTCAAGAAGCACATCAAAGTTGGTGACAAAGGTTTTGATTGTGGACGAGTCTTCTCGACCACAGAGGGAATGTTATAGAGCGAATAACATGGAGTAATCTTGCAGATCATCTCAGAGTCCGGTTAGATCATGAGGGATAAAACTCAGAAGCTTCGTTTTAGCATGATGAGCTTTTGAACCCATCCGGAGTGTGTTTTACTATTTTATTTTGAATTTTTTATATTTTTAGGATAATTTTTGATAAGTTTCTTAATTTTTATTTTTAGGTAAGTTTCTTTATTTTGATAAGGATTAGAAATCATGTTAGATTTATATATTCTAATAGATTTAGATCACCTATTTCCGTATTTGTATGTTTTGTTTATATAGTAACCAAAACCAACAAAGTAGAGAAATCAGTTGACCAAGTTAATAAAAATTAGAGTTTTCTCTATTGTGTTTGTAATTCGGTCAAAGGGCTTGAATTCTAATTTTATTCAAATACAAATAACTAATAATTTATAATCATCCAATTTTTTATATAACTAAATGATTAAGTGCGTGTGGGCAAATAGATAAATAGATTATATTGTTTGAACTCAAACCATAAGTCTTAATAACAAACAAATTAAATAGAGTAAAACTCTATTTTTTTCTTGATCCAAAAGTGACTTATCTCATTCCCGAAATCCTAACAGGCCTTTACAAGATAATGACTTATTTAAACCAACCAAAAATTAGGAATGCTCTCTAAAAACAAAATATAGAAACTTATCTAAAACTGTCAAAAAAACTTTGAAAATTCAAAATAGAAGAAAAAAAGTCTCGGATAGCCGAAAAATGGCTTAGGCCTCGCGTAAAGACATATCTTGACTGCGTCGTCAATCTCTTTGAGACGAGGTATTACACGGCCCAATCGCACTCTGAGGCCATCTAGCTATCGTGAACCGGCCCTTTTGCTCACCACCTTTGTATGTTCCCATTTCTTCCATAAATTGTTACGCTGAACGCTTGCATCACTAATACCAAGAGAGTAAAAAATCTGTGGTTGTTGAAAGTAAAAAATCTCATTCCAAGAGAGCTTATTTATTCATAATACCAACATCGATAATAAACTTCTAAAAAGTTTAAGTTTAGAAAAACTAAGCCTTAAACCTGCAAGCAATTAAAGGCAAATTGTATAAAATCTAAATTACCAAATAGCCCTAAATTCGAAACAGTATCATTAATGTATGTAGAAGGAAAAATGCTAAATGCACCAGTTTCAATGTTGAGGTCTTATTTGACAAAAAAAATCCATGAATATTTTGGTCATTCCATCATGTATTTTTATATTTTTACTAAAATTATTAAAATACCTTTCTGTGCTTCTTGTTTTAATTTTTCACACCCATTAGGCATGGCATATTCAGAAGAAGAAAATTAGAAATGCCCTCATCACAAAATCAAAATTTTCAAATGCCCTATTTCTTGAAATCATTTCTCAAATACCCCACTTCTCAAAGAATCCGAATTTGACAAACCCGAAGTCTAACAAAATGTTGATTCTCGTTATTCCAAGATCGGAATGGTCTCAAATCATTCAAATTGAACGAAATCCCATGAATTCATTAGAAAAATGATGGAATCCAGTGTTTGCAAAACCGGATTCATCCAATCTCTAATCAATCCGGTTTTACAAACACCAAAAACAACATCAGCTGCGTGTTGCCATCAGCGGACGAAAAATTGCTTTCAATTTCCCTTTCCTCGTCATAAATCTGATATCAATGACTTCTCACGCGTGCAAAATATGGAAGCCCTGGCATATTGTTGGCTTGGGCGTCGCAAATTACTTACGCATCAAATTGGAGGGTTGGGAGGAGGCGCCGCTAGAAGATTCTGGTTTTACTTTGAAACGCGGGATCCCATAAAACTTTGAAACGCGTCGTTTAGAAGCAAATGTGTCATGCCACGTATGATCAAAATGACACGTAATTTTTTTCTAGGGGATCTCGCAGATTGAAACAGCAGAATCTTAAAAAGATTTTGAAATTCAAAACTCAAACTTCACAAAATCAAAATAACATAAATCGAAGGTAATATTTTTTATAATTTTCCAGATTGTACTATAATTTAGAAGTAAATAAAAAATTAAGGGTTTTTTAGCGATAACCACCCGTCCAATACCAGTTTTTTGACAAAACCACCCTCTCAAATTTTTTGACTTAACCACCCACTAATTTAAAAATTTTAAATTTGACACCAAGTACTGTTTCCGACGACTTATTCCGGTAAAATTCTCATGACTTTGTTGACTCAAAATTTTTTGTCGAAAACCACCCCTTCAATACCTAATTTTTGACAAAACCACCCTCAAAAAAATTTGAGTTATTCACCCACTAATTTGAAAACTATTAAATTTGACACCCAAATCAACCTAATTAATCTTAACATAACCCTGTGAAATTTTTGCAATTTTTGCTAATGTATTTAATTTTACACATAAATAAGTTTTATTTAATTAACTAAATTTTTATTATATTATACTTAATTTTTATAATTACATTTTTATACAATTAATATATTAAATAATTATAATTTTTATATCATTGTTAAAATTTTAAGAGTAATAGTAATATATTTAATAAAAAGATAAATTATAATTGTAGTAAAAATTGATATATAAAAATTAATTAAACTAAACATAAAAATGTTTATATAAAAATAAAAATATTATAATTGAAATACTAAACAAAAATTGCAAAAATTTCACAGGGTTATGTTAAGATTAATTAGGTTGATTTGGGTGTCAAATTTAATAGTTTTCAAATTAGTGGGTGAATAACTCAAATTTTTTTGAGAGGTGGTTTTGTCAAAAATTAGGTATTGAAGGGGTGGTTTTCGACAAAAAAATTTGAGTCAACAAAGTCAATGAGAATTTTACCGGAATAAGTCGTCGGAACAGTACTTGGGTGTCAAATTTAAAAGTTTTTAAATTAGTGGGTGGTTAAGTCAAAAAAATTTGAGAGGGTGGTTTTGTCAAAAAACTGGTATTGGACGGGTGGTTATCGCAAAAAAACCCTTAATTTTTTATTTACTTCTAAATTATAGTACAATCTGGAAAATTATAAAAAATATTACCTTCGATTTATGTTATTTTGATTTTGTGAAGTTTGAGTTTTGAATTTCAAAATCTTTTTAAGATTCTGCTGTTTCAATCTGCGAGATCCCCTAGAAAAAAATTACGTGTCATTTTGATCATATGTGGCATGACACATTTGCTTCTAAACGACGCGTTTCAAAGTTTTATGGGATCCCGCGTTTCAAAGTAAAACCAGAATCTTCTAGCGGCGCCTCCTCCCAACCCTCCAATTTGATGCGTAAGTAATTTGCGACGCCCAAGCCAACAATATGCCAGGGCTTCCATATTTTGCACGCGTGAGAAGTCATTGATATCAGATTTATGACGAGGAAAGGGAAATTGAAAGCAATTTTTCGTCCGCTGATGGCAACACGCAGCTGATGTTGTTTTTGGTGTTTGTAAAACCGGATTGATTAGAGATTGGATGAATCCGGTTTTGCAAACACTGGATTCCATCATTTTTCTAATGAATTCATGGGATTTCGTTCAATTTGAATGATTTGAGACCATTCCGATCTTGGAATAACGAGAATCAACATTTTGTTAGACTTCGGGTTTGTCAAATTCGGATTCTTTGAGAAGTGGGGTATTTGAGAAATGATTTCAAGAAATAGGGCATTTGAAAATTTTGATTTTGTGATGAGGGCATTTCTAATTTTCTTCTTCTGAATATGCCATGCCTAATGGGTGTGAAAAATTAAAACAAGAAGCACAGAAAGGTATTTTAATAATTTTAGTAAAAATATAAAAATACATGATGGAATGACCAAAATATTCATGGATGTTTTTTTGTCAAATAAGACCTCAACATTGAAACTGGTGCATTTAGCATTTTTCCTTCTACATACATTAATGATACTGTTTCGAATTTAGGGCTATTTGGTAATTTCGATTTTATACAATTTGCCTTTAATTGCTTGCAGGTTTAAGGCTTAGTTTTTCTAAACTTAAACTTTTTAGAAGTTTATTATCGATGTTGGTATTATGAATAAATAAGCTCTCTTGGAATGAGATTTTTTACTTTCAACAACCACAGATTTTTTACTCTCTTGGTATTAGTGATGCAATGCGTTCAGCGTAACAATTTATGGAGAAATGGGAACATACAAAGGTGGTGAGCAAAAGGGCCGGTTCACGATAGCTAGATGGCCTCAGAGTGCGATTGGGCCGTGTAATACCTCGTCTCAAAGAGATTGACGACGCAGTCAAGATATGTCTTTACGCGAGGCCTAAGCCATTTTTCGGCTATCCGAGACTTTTTTTCTTCTATTTTGAATTTTCAAAGTTTTTTTGACAGTTTTAGATAAGTTTCTATATTTTGTTTTTAGAGAGCATTCCTAATTTTTGGTTGGTTTAGATAAGTCATTATTTTGTAAAGGCCTGTTAGGATTTCGGGAATGAGATAAGTCACTTTTGGATCAAGAAAAAAATAGAGTTTTACTCTATTTAATTTGTTTGTTATTAAGACTTATGGTTTGAGTTCAAAAATATTATCTATTTGCCCACACGCACTTAATCATTTAGTTATATAAAAAATTGGATGATTATAAATTATTAGTTATTTGTATTTGAATAAAATTAGAATTCAAGCCCTTTGACCGAATTACAAACACAATAGAGAAAACTCTAATTTTTATTAACTTGATCAACTGATTTCTCTACTTTGTTGGTTTTGGTTACTATATAAACAAAACATACAAATACGGAAATAGGTGATCTAAATCTATTAGAATATATAAATCTAACATGATTTCTAATCCTTATCAAAATAAAGAAACTTACCTAAAAATAAAAATTAAGAAACTTATCAAAAATTATCCTAAAAATATAAAAATTCAAAATAAAATAGTAAAACACACTCCGGATGGGTTCAAAAGCTCATCATGCTAAAACGAAGCTTCTGAGTTTTATCCCTCATGATCTAACCGGACTCTGAGATGATCTGCAAGATTACTCCATGTTATTCGCTCTATAACATTCCCTCTGTGGTCGAGAAGACTCGTCCACAGATCAAAACCTTTGTCACCAACTTTGATGTGCTTCTTGAACTTTCCCACCAAGAGATCTTGTCCTTCATAGTTTGAGCACAAGTCTTTTTAAACTGCTGCGCCCTATTATTTGCGTGACCACAAACTATAATAGTCACTATTGAAACAAGACGGTCCTTCAAAACTTTCTTGAAGTCCAAAATCTTATGTTGAGTAACTCTGAATGGGTTGGCTCCTTCGCCATGATCAGCCACAGTGGTCTTTATCTGAGATGTGGGGAAAATTAAAATCACTATCCTATCAGTGTGATGAGTATTTGGGAAGAAGGCTAGTGATGAAGAGTCCGAATGCGTTGCTATTGGAAAGTGACAAGCGTAGGAATTGTATATTTTGTGATGGGTCATGGAGGAAGCCGAGAGATGAAGTTGGTATTGCTGCCGTGTTTATGGATAACGGAATGGTCCAAGCGGTGAATTTTAAATGGATTGAGAAATGTCTATCAGGAAGGGAGGCTGAAGGGTGTGCTCTACTTGTGGGCATGAGAGACTCCGAGAGGTTGTTTTCATCACTGATTCATTGGAGGTAGTCCAGACGATGATGATGGGGGTGGACAACAGACTGAGTCATTGGCGTGGGTTCGGGGCTGTAGAGAGGCAAGAGGCAAGAACCCTTTATGGTCTTTGAAGCATGGCATGCGAGAAGAGAATGTGACAGCCGATTCGATTGCGAGGTTTGCATTAGAGTCAAAAAAATCATGGCTTGATCCATGTTCTATTCCTTTATGCGTTAAGATGGCAGTAGTTAGGGAGCAGGAGTTTCGGTTAAGCTGATTGTGTTTGTCGTGAATTTGCTGTTGGTCTGTGGGTGTTGTGGTTGGGAGCTTCACTCTTATTGTATCGTTGTCATAAAAAAAGTACAAATAGGTGCATTTTTTTTTTCAAATGATTATATGAATAATGATGAGGAGGTGGAGGAGATTTGTATATTTGTAATTTGAAACTACTGAATTGGAGACCCAATATCGTCATTTAATTAGTAATGATGAGAAGGTGGAGGAGATGTATATTTGTAAACCGGTGTGGGTGGTGGAGGAGATTTGTATTTGTAAACCGGTGTAGGTGTTGGTGGGGATTCATACTTGTAAGTTGGTGGCGGCGGAGATTCATAACTGTATGTTAGTGGTGGTGGGGATTCATACTTGTATGTTGGTGGTGGTGGGATTCATACTTGTATGTTGGTGGTGGTGGAGATTTGTATATATAATTGAAGTAGGGGGCGGTGAGACTTGTATTTGTAGACTGGAGTCGGTGATGGGGGAGATTTGTATTTGTAAACTCGAATAATTTGTGTTCTCGAATAATATTTATCCCATTTGTTTATATTAATATATTTCTAACTTTAAATTAATATATTTATAATTGATAAAATATATAAACATGACATATATAAATAATAATGATATTTTTAATATTTGGTAAAACTATGATTCTATGATTTAAAACTACGTTTTGATTCTACATAAGCAAAACGAATCAAGGTAAAAACAGAAGGGATTTTAAATTTTTTTAACTTGGAAATTGTGATATGAGTTTGAAATAAGTATCCACTGTGATGTGCTTTGATTTTTTTATTGGTGTTGTCGTGTTCCAAGTTAGGCTCGAATTAAAAACTTTGAAATGAATCACTCGTCGGGTGAGGTGTGGTCGCACTATTAGACTTATATTTCCATATCAACCTTTACGTGTCGATGCATGCCTGTAAATGTTGCCATTTTGTTAGAAGATAGTTTCATGAATATTGTATATTTCTTTTCTTGGTAAGTACTACATTAGCATGTAGCAAGAAAAAGGAGAATGATGAAAGCCCATATATATTATCAATTTATACTTTACAAGTACAACATAGATTACAAAGCACAGACTCATGTAGGTGTATTCAACTTCTCTTCAATACACAGCAAATATCTAAGAGAAAAGACACAACTATGAATGTGCTTGTGTTGATCTTTATTATGAAAACAAAAAAATCACAAATTGCAGTCTTCAAAGGTCTCCAGTTTCATTATTGGTCATTGCATCTTGAATGTGACGAAGAGAATGTTTCTCACATCTCCTTTTATCAATGCACTACAATCTTTACCTGCTAAAACATGGCGTGCCCTTCGGTTAGTAAAATGAGAATCAAAGTCACATAGGTACAAAACATTCTTGTAAATAATTATATGAATTATGAAACGGTTGTAAATGATAATTGCCTAAGTAATTTAGAAATTACCTGAATTGGAGACCCAGATCGTCATTTAACTAGTAATGGTGAGGAGGTGGGGGAGATGTGTATTTGTAAACCGGTGTGGGTGGGGGAGGAGACTTGTACTTGTAGATTGGAGTTGGTGGTGGGGGAGATTTGTACTTATAAACTGGGGTTGGGGGCGGAGGAGACTTGTACTTGTAAGTCGGTGGTGGTGGAGACTTGTATTTGTAGACTGGAGTCGGGGGTGGTGGTGATTTATATTTGTATACTGGTGTAGGTGGTGGAGGTGATTTGTACTTGTACACGGGAGTAGGTGGTGGGGAGATTTATATTTGTATACCGGAGTTGGTGGGGTGGAGATTTGTACTTGTACACGGGGTTGGCGTGGTGGAGACTTGTATTTGTAGACTGGAGTCGGAGGTGGTGGTGATTTATATTTGTATACTGGTGTTGGTGGTGGAGGTGATTTGTACTTGTAGACGGGTGTAGGTGGTGGGGAGATTTATATTTGTATACCGGAGTTGGTGGGGGAGGAGATTTGTACTTGTAAACTGGAGTTGGTGGTGGAGGAGATTCATATTTGTAAACTGGAGTAGGTGGCGGAGGTGATTCGTACTTGTACACTGGTGTTGGTGGAGGGGAGATTCATATTTGTATACAGGAGTTGGAGGAGGCGGAGATTTGTATAGATATACTGGAGTGGGCGGTGGAGGAGATTCATATTTGTACACCGGTGTTGGTGGAGGAGGTGAAGTGTATTTGTATGTAGCATTTGTAGATGATGGCAGAGTAAGAGCCACATATACTACCAAAATAGTGGCAATGAGAAATGTCATGGAGGGATTTTTAGGCATTTCCATTGCTTGAAAGATATCGAAAGGTTTTATGATTGATAAGAGTTTGATGCAGTCTTATTTATAGACCAGGATGCAAGTCTTTTGCCCTCCTACTAATTAATATAATCTTTGTTTATGCTTGATTAGGAAATGTCAAGTTCTATATCATTTAACTAACTGTATAAGAAATTAAGTTACAAATGAATTTGAGCTCATATCAGACTTGGTAAAAAATTGACTTTTTAATGTGATTGTTTAATGTGACGGCTCTTGAAACTTTTAGGAAGATTTAATTCGAGCAACTACATAAAATTCTTTTTCTTTACTTTCATTAGTTGGGTATATAAATTGAAATCTTCAAATCCATTATGTCTACTTTTCTACTGTTTATAGAAAGTGACAAATACAAACTAATTTTCTTGGGTTTTTCTTTACAAAACAGCATTTTGCCAAGTCTATGGCACGATCAAAGAACCTCACTGTGAACCTAGCAAATGTAGTTAACTACTGGATTATGAATTTTTAGAATTCGATTTAGCACGTCATTTGGAAATTGATTAGATTTGGTATGTACAATTATTGTATATAGCTCAAAGCTGGTTAATGGCTATGATGTATTGCGACATTCAGTCCACTATCTTGAAATGTTCATGGTTAACAACAACAAATCACATTGAATTGATCATAGCTCAGACATGTTCCAAATGTTAGAAAATTCAACTTGACTAAAATAAGTTGTGTTTGAAGAAAATGGTGCTGGGATTTACCTACTGTTGATAATGTTGTTTTTATAGTTTGTTGTATTGTATTCATTCAAAGCTTTTGAATGATTCATATTATCAAATTAATTCTCATAAAGTTAGAATATATACAATAAAATTGTCAAATCAATTTTCCATCGTGTTAAATCATTTTTGTGCATTTTGGTGAGCGTCAGTTGTGTATACGTTTGATTTCTAGGAAAATACTATTGATTATAGTGTGGATTGGAGATTTATTTTGATTTCAGATGTGATATGGGATTTCGTATATTTTGATTTTGATTTTAGGGCACAAATGAGTTTGTTTATCTTTTCAGTTTCATCCATAGAATTTTACCGTTTATCCGCATCTGTTTGAGCGGTTCAGTTCACTAAATTTAAATCTTTCAAACATCTTGCCCTTGATCGAGGGAATCGATTATGAGGTTTATTAGGTTTCATTTGAGTGATGGTTATTTTTTATGATGGTTTTTTGAGTTTGGATTATTTTTATTTAGGGACTTAAGTGTAGGTGTCATTGTTCATGATAAATAAAGGAAATTTGGATCCTCTCACCAATCTCCACAATTGATTTACTATTTGATTTGTTTGAGATTGCTATTACGTGTGGGGTTTTAGATATATTAAACTTTACTATTGTAAATAAAGACTGGGGTTGAACGGGGTTAAAGATGCAACTAATGATCAGATTAAATCTTCTTGCTTGATAGCAATATTCAAGAGGAATATACGGTGAGGTGGTCGAAGTACATCATTGAGATTGGAGCGGAAGTTAGTACTCAAACACAGACCGGGAAACCCTGCTGAAGGTGAACGCTTCACAAAAGCTTATCTGTTGACACATATCACCTCCTACTCGTCTAGGAGGACACCAGTGCTTCGGGAGATCACTGCCGAGGACACATCCTAGCTGTTCGAGAGGAAGACAGTAGTTCGAAAGAATATTATACAGGACGAAGCAGCGCTCGGAGAACAGAGACTGCTATGACAAGCATAGAGCCGGAGCTCTACACTGAGGGGAGCTCAGTGCGCATCCAGACGAATTGGTTGTACTTCATTTTCCAATCGTTCTAGTGGATTGCTGCTTGTTGGAGTTGGGATAACTCCCTCACACGTACGGACACATTGTCCCGAAGTGGGTTACCATATATCTGTGTCATTACATTTACTTTCATTTTACGTTCACTCAAAACACTTTTGAAACATACTAATGCATTTTCACAGAAGTTGTCATAACAACAGCTGGGACAAGTTCTATCACGGATTGTATAACTATAAGTGGTATCACAGCAGACATCTGACACACATGGTGAGATCATAGGAAACGCAAAGATGAGTGGAGAGATATGGGGAGGCCTCCTAGTCTGAAGGATAAAGATTATGGCTACCGGAAGTCAAAGATGAAAGTCTATATCAAATCACTGAATGAGTATGCTTGAAAAGTAATTGTTGAAGGATGGTCAATGCCAACATTTATTATAGAGGACACTGATGATAATGTCAAAGTCAGAAGCTTTATGGACATATGAAGAAAGGAAGCAGTGTCAAGAAAACAATCAGGCTTTTGTATGCCATCATAGCTTAAGTTATAAGAGAAATTACAAACTGATTGCCGGAGTGGAGGTGGTCAAAGATGCATGGAAGATTCTAGAAACAAATTTTGAGGGCGATTCAGAGGTGAAGAAAAACTAGAATGCAGATGTTGAGCTAAGCTATGAGCAGCTAATGATTTCAACAATCGATAGATGGATATAGGGAACTAGGTAGGCATACTCGTAAGGCATGTGTTCAAAGCAGAGCAAGTAAAAAAGTTCTCAGATCATTGTCTCAGAGATTTGATGTGAAGGTGACAACCATTGAGGAAACAATAGATCTAGAAAACATGAAGATGGATTCACTAATGTGATCACTCAGAGTTTCTGAGATGAAGTTGAACAGTAGAAAGTCGATAGAGAAGAAGCCCAAAGGAATTGCACTGAAAGGTGCTGTAACACATGCTGACTCAACATCTGATAAAGAGGTATATGATGATAAGGTAGCAATGCTGGCTAATATATTTAAGAAGTTTGTCAAAGAATGGACAGGAAGAAGCTAAACTATCTATCACGAGAATATCAAGGGAAGAAGGATGATCATAAGGATCATAATGAAAGGAGGCCTCCTATACAAAAAGAGAAATAGTTTCAGAACAGGTGGAAGGAAACCGAATTTAATCCAGAAGAGTAGATTCGTGTAGAGCATGTCATGGATATGGTCATACTCAAAGGCAGTGTGCGAACACCTTAATGAGAGAGAATGTTATGGTTGCCACCGATAGTGATGATGAGTCTGACGTTAATGAAGCAAAAGATGAGCAGAACAATTTTGTGGCTTTCACTAATATGGCTTATGAATACTCTGAATTACACAAGACGACAGAAGTTGTTGGACTAACTAATAGATGCTGTGAGGATACTAAGCATGACAGTGATTCCAACGATGGAGAAGAAATCACGAAGAGATAATGCGTGATAAAATGAGAGAAATGTATGACAAATGAAAAATTATTGCTATGACAAATGGGAAACTTAGTACCACGATTACACAATTAAGAGAGCATAAATAAGATATGGAGAAAGAACTTGTCACAACAAAAATCAGACTCAATCAAGAGATTCGTGATCATGGCGAGACCAAGCAGGATACTCTTAATCTGAGGATTAGAATGAGAAAGCTAGCAAATGAGACCTAGAATAAGATCATCAAAAACCAAAAAACTGCTGGTGACAAATCTGGTGTACGAAGAACATTTGGTGGGAATAAAAGACCAACACAGTTAGTCAGAGCTGGTACTTACAACGAAGGTTACAGACCGCAGCAGAGAAAGGATCCTAACACAACATGGACTAGAGATACACAGATCTGCAACTATTGTGACCGACGAGGACATATATAGAGAAAGTGCAGAAAGTTTCAAGCAGCATACAAGTGTGCTGAGTCAAACACGATTCAGATATTGAAACCAAAGGAGGTATGTCTTGTTGCTTATAGTTCTGCTTCGAGTATGAACAAAGATATGTGGTACTTTGATAGTGATTGTTCAGCTCACATTACAAGAAATTCAAAATTTCTTAAAGACATTGCTCCTGTAGATGGAAGAGTAGTCACATTTGGAGATGGAGGAAGAGGTAGAATTATTGGAGTAGGAGTGCTGGATATACCTGGGGTCCCTAGTCTGACAAATATATGTATGTAGAAGGACTGAAAGCAAATATCATTAGCATAAGTCAGATTTGTGATGAGTTGAAGGATGAGAAGTTCTCCAGAAATTCGCTTCGAGTTCTGATTAAGATGGAGAATGTGTGACACGTAGTAGTCGATCAACTATTAATTGTTATTTATTAGACATTGTAGGAGTAGTTACTGAAACAAAATGTATGATGTCCAAAACAGATGAGATGGAGTTATGGTATAGGTGGCTGGGACATCTGAATATAAAGGCTCTAAAGAAACTCTCAAACCACAAACTGGTCAGAAGACTTCCAAACATTAGAGGAGAGGAAACTAGAGTTAGTATAGAATGCCAGATTGTTAAACAAACTAGAGCGAGTCATTCAGCAACTACTGAGATAAACACTAAGATTATTTTGGAGTTATTACATTTTGATCTTGTAGCACCCTCTCAAGTAGAGGGAATAAGAGGAAAGAGGTATGCCTTAGTTCTAGATTTATGTGGGTTAATTTTCTCCGGGAAAATCAGAAACTACTGAACACCTATTTGAGCTGATTACTAGACTGCAGCATGAGAAAGGACAATCTTTAATATTTATCATAAGTGATCATGGAAGGGAGTTTCAGAATTAGTCTTTTGAGGAATTCTGCAGGCAGGAAGGAATTTCACATCAATTCTCTTCACCATTGACACCACAACAGAAGGGAGTAGTGGAGAGGAAGAATAGATCGATAATGGAGATGGAGAGAACACCGTTACGAGCAAAGAACGTAGCACTGCACTTCTGGCCATAACCTCTAAATACAGCTTGTCACATACTTGACCGTGTAACACTGCGGGGGAGTACTGACAAAACGTCTTATTAGATCTGGACAAGTAAGAAAGCTACTGTTAAGTATTTCCATGTATTTGGAACAACTTGCTAAGTTCTGGATAACGGGGACTATAAATAGAATCTAGATGCCAGGAGTGATGAAGGCATTTTTCTAGATACTTCCATAACAGTCGTGCCTACAGAGTCTACAACAAAAGGATCAAAATGATCATGAATCTTCAAATGTAGTGGTTGATGACAGAGAAACAAAGGAGGCACAACAATTAGATACATAGACCCCACTGAATGTTGAGACTGGTGATGAATAGGAAAGAAACAATGGTACAGGTGATGCAGAGGACGAACCACTAGTTGATGAGGACCATGCTAAGGAAAGTTTGATGAAGAAGAACAGATTGAGAGTTGAATTCGTCTAGACATGTTCACCAGAGGAGTGAAAAAGAACTATCGAGAGATGATACAATTTGCTAGCTTTGTGTCCAACATTAAACCTAAAGGTGTGCAGGATGCCCCAACAGATGAGTACTGAATGTTAGTTCCGCGACCAGATGGTGTCAATGTGATTGGCACAAAATGGGTGTTCAAGAATAAGATCGATGAAGCAGGGAACATCACCGGAAACAAAGCAAGGTCGGTTGCGCATGGTTATTAAAAGATTGATAGAGTTGACTTTGAGGAAGCCTTTGCACTAGTGACCCGATTGGAAGATGTCAGAATTCTTATGGCCTTAGCTTGCTACTTCAATTTCATATTGCATCAGATGGATGTTAAATGTGCGTTCTTGATCGGTGTGTTACAAGGTGTATGTAGCACAACCTAAAGGTTCTTTGACTCACATCACCCAGATTATGTGTATTGCTTGAGGAAAGCATTGTAAGGACTGAAATAGGCGCCTAGAGCCTGATATGAACGATTAACTACTCCGCCAAGGCTATGAGCGAGGGGGAGTAGATACAACACTATTCATTAATTCATTAAACGAACTAGCTCAAGTTTTATAGTTGCGCAGATATATGTCAATGATATAGTATGTGGAGCAATTCGTGGAAACAATTGCAGAGCATTTCTGAGTTTGTTGGTGAACCAACGTATTTCTTGGGTTTTCAGGTAAACCAAAAGAAAGATGGCATCTTTATCTCGCAGAGCAAATACACAAGAAATCTGGTGAAAAAATTTGGATGGAGAAAGTAAGCCATGAGCGGATACTGCTACTACCAATCAGAAGGTGACTAGAGATGATGCTGGTGCAAATGCTGATCGATCAACAGAAGTATAATTGGGAGTCTTCTGTATCTAACCGCAACCAGAACTGACATTATCTATGCAGTAGGAGTATGTGCTCGAACCAAGCCAATCCAAAGGAGAGTCTGTGTCTCAGGTTTAGAGAATTATACGATATGTTGAAAGAACTACTGAGCTGGGGCTTTGGTGCACAAAGGACACTACTACTAGCATTGTTGGATTCTGTGATGCAGTAGGGTAGCAATGTCGATGATAAAAAAGCACTTCAAGAGGATTCTTTTACATTAGAAGCAATCTGGTTTCATGGTTTAGTAAGAAATAGAATAGCATCTCTCTTTCGATTGCACAAGCTGAGTACATAGCAGCTGGAAGTAGTGTGCAGCAGATGATGTGGATGAAGCATATGCTACAGGAGTATGGTGTGAAACAGATGTTATGACACTCTATTGTGACAACATGAGTGCATAAGCATATTGAAGAATCTGGGCCAACATACACAAACAAAGCAAATAGAGTTCAGCCATCATTTCATTCGTGCGCTTGTAAGAGAAAGGGTTGTTCTAGCCCATATGCGCACATACTATCAAAAGGCTAATATTTTTACCAAAGCACTAAGCATAAAAACAATTCGAGTCCTTGAGGTTTGAATTGGGACTATGTATGGTCGAGAACTACTCTGACAGGTGTTTTGGTAGTCCTTTCATTAGAAAGGGGCAAATATATGGATTAGCAGAAAATGATAATGGAAATGTCCTACGTAAACTTCAGTTGATGTTATAACATTTTCTATATGTGTGCTATCTCTGATCTGTAACAATTTGAGTGAATTATTGAAGCAGAAAATTAGGAATGTGTGAGGATATTTCGGAAGATGAATCGTCTTTGGAAACTTAGCCAATCTCTACCAAAAACAAAATTTTGAATTCCAAAATTATCTCCCACAAATCTCAGACAAACCTCGCAAACCCTCCCTAAATCTGCAAAAATGGTGAACACAAGGACATTAGCATCCAAGCCAGCGCTGCACTTGCAGCAACGGAGGAGAGACATCTGTCCAGATGTTGCAATAAGGCTTCGGCGACCAAGAAGGGGACAAAGAAATCAGTTCCTTAGAAGAAGGGTGTGAACGTGGAGAAGTGCGTAGCAACTTACGGAGTTGAGAAGAAAGCTACTAAATCCAAAAAGGCTGAGAAAGAAGCAGAATAATAGAAATTCGCGGAAATTTTGGCAGAAAGGCAGAAAGAGGAGGAAGAAGTGAGGCTCCAAGCAGAAGCTGCTGCTAAAGAGAGATAGATGAAGCTTGCCGAGGAATTAGCCACAATATCATGTGTAGAGGCTAAGGCCAGAGCAACAGAAGAGAGAGCCAGGGGTGAGGGTGAAGAGGCCGAAAAGAAAGCAGCAGAGGCTAAGGCTGCAGAGAAAAAGGTGAGAGCAACCAGAAAACGGGCGGATAGCTGAAGAGAGAAGTTGCAGAACTGGAATTATTGGTGAGAGTTACCGAGGAGATGGAGCAAGTACCAGAGGTTGAGGTAGCACAAATCCAGTTACCGATAATAAATTGATAGCCTTGTTGAGCATATTACTGTTGTTGATGATTCTGTGAATATTGATGAGATTGTTCAAGCTGTGATTGCTGAGAATATTGCGGATGAGATAAGAACAACTGTTGGTGAAGCTGTGGATGATGAGGTCGCTAGACCTGCTGAGGAAATGAATGTTACAACTGGTGATGACGTGGAAAATGTTGGTGTTGATATGGATACCCCCGGTACTGATGCAGGTGAGTTGATGTTGTTGATGAGGAACTGAGTGGAGATGAGTCTAGTGAGTCTTCAAAGGTGGTTTCTGAAGAGGATGAAGCAGTGGAGGGAGATTAGAATGAATCAAAAAGTGAGTCCGCATAAAAAGAGATAGAAGAGTACGTGCTAAGTCCTGAGGAGGTTGAAAAGGAGAATGAGCAGACGGAATATGTCGAGCTAACAGAGTCAGATAACAGCCTACCAACACTAGAGGATCAGGACATGGATGTTGATGAGACTTTACTAGATGCAGAAGGTACATATATAGAGGATGTTGAGGAACTAGCTACTACAAATGTTGAGCAACCCGAACCAAGCATAACCAAAAAGGACCAAAAACTATCTGATGATCAGCTTGCACAGAAAAGACAACGAACAACAAAACCTATTGGCATTATGAGGAATCAAGTATGGTTCTTGGATAGAACGAGGGCAGAAAAATGGAAGCATGTTTAGAAAAGGTGTTTGGTTCTAGAAAGGGTATCGAATGAGGACAAGTTCTCCTCAAAGTATATGGCAAAAAGGTTCGATGAGTCGTTGGTCAGAGAGGTCATAGCAAACCTAGGTGATGAGTTTGGTGATATTACCAGCAAGGAGTATGGGTGTGTATGGATCAGGGGGAGCCTGATTTATGAGTTGGCTACATCTCAATGCCCCGAGCTGAAGAAGTAGAACATAAAGCTTTCAAAGGAGCCTGATGTTCTTGTGAGTGATCACAAGTTATTTAAGGGAAAACATGTCCTCGACATCCCGTTGCCTACAGAGGAGAGGTTGCAGCTAAGATATGTAGAAGGCATTATCGTAGAGTCGAGCCCATCATTCTATTATATTAGAAGGAGCATGGTAAGCAGGATGATAGCCTTGTTGGAGGGAGAAAGGAAGGCTCTAATGGAGTCGGTTGAAAGTCAGAACAGACGCATCAAGAAAATTGTCCAGATGTTAGTGACCCCTGCTATCATCAACAGAGAGCTCCAGACGATGCTGAGTATTAAGATAAATGCACTCCTACCAACTGATCGTGTATGCCCGTATGTGTGGGTAACTTGAGCTTTTGTTCTTGCTTTTATTTTTTAACCGTTGGGCATGTATACCCCTTGCCATGTTTGTGGCAAAAAGGGGGAGAATATTGTGGGGGTAGTTTTTTTTATGATTTTTTGCGTTGATTGCTCATGTATGATCTAACTAATAACTGTAAGTAGGGCTGCCTATGTATGTTTTTCAAAAACTGTCAAGGGGGAGATTGTTAGTCCCATAAGATGTATGGCACATTTTTGAGCAAAATAGATATAAAAAGTAGTTAGATCAAAGTTAGAATAGTAACTAACTCTAGGCACAAAACTGGAAGATGAAGATGCAACCCAAGATGCTACAACAAGACTGAATGCGCGGCAGAGGAGTTCATGACAATATCGGAAGGTGCATATTTTCGGAGATCAGAATATTCGAGAAAATAATTAAGCATATTGCAGATTTATGAATATCTTGGAGCCATAAGGAGATTTGGCTCAGTATTCTTAAACCGTATTTTGAAAACATAATCCCTATCTTTTACAAAAAAGTATAAGTAAAAAATATTTAAACACATATTTGTTAGAAATTTTTTATGGATTACGGGGATATAAGTAGGAGTGGAATGGGGTTGAAGATGCAATGCAATCAATCAGATTAAACCCTCTTGCTTGATAACAATATCCAAGAGCAATAAACGGTGAGGTGTTCGAAGTACATCATTGAGATTTGAGTGTAAGTTAGTACTCAGACACATAGATTGGAGAAACTCCTGAAGGTGAACATTTCACAAAAGCTTATCTGTTGACACAGAACACGTCCGGGAGGAAACCAGTGCTTTAGGAGATCACTGCAGAGGACACGTCCTAGCCGTCTGGGAGGAAGCCAGTAGTTCCGAGAATACTCTAGAAGACGTTGCATGGTTCAGGAGAAAAGAGGCTGCTGTGACAAGCCATAGAGCGGTAGCTGTACACTGAGGGGAGCTCAGTGCGCATTCGGACGAGCTGGTAGTAGAAGAGCTTAAAGAGGGAGTCTTGCAAGTTTGTACTTCGTTTTCCAATCGTTCTAATGGACTGCTGCTTGTTCGAGTTGAGATAACTCCCCTAGACGTACGGTCTTTGTCATTGGATTTACTTTCATTACTTTAGGTTCACTCGAAACACTTTCGCAGCATACTAATGCGTTTCCACAGAAGTTGCCATAACAATAGCGGGAACAAGTTTTACCACGCACAGTAAACTACAGTATATATCAATTGTCTCTTTTATTTAAATATTGAAACACTATTTGCATGCATCAGATGAGCGTGTCATTTTCAATTTCTAACAGAGTTATGGCACTGGTGGTTGTTTGGTACTATTATAGTGGTTTTCTTCAGTTGTTTGAAGTAAATTATGTGCACAAAAACATACAACTAAGTGAATAAGAAGTGAATTTAAATAAGTCCATATGCAAAATCACCAGCCTAATCAGTGGATTTCATATCTAAATGGTTCGAAATTTGCAAAATAACATAAAAATAAATGTGCACTGGTTGCAAATAAAATCTCGTTCAGTGAGGTGTGAGATTAAGATGTGGATTTAACAGCGGTGGTCGCACTATTAGACTTATATTTACATATCAACCTCTACATGTCCGTGCATGCCCGTAATTTTTTGCCATTTGGTTGTTAGAAGATAGTTTTCAAGAATATTGTATAGTACTTTTTTGCTAAGTACTACAATAGCATGTAGCTAGAAAAGGAGAATAATGAAAGCAAATATATATTATCAATTTATACTTCACAAGTACGACTTAGATTACAAACCACATACTCATGAAGGTGAATTCAATTTCTCTCCAATACACAACAGATATCTAAGAGAAAAGATACATCTACGAA
>QZGG01003301.1:0-25385 GCA_006409495.1 Sedum album
TTGGAGTTATTTATGATGTGAGGTTATGCAGAGACACACACGTGTTTCGTGTGGTCCGAAGATTAATGATTGCGGTTGATGTCTTCAAAAATTTAATTGACAGTTGTTAGTTTTTTACTAATCACTTGATCATGAATTAGTTATACTAGTAGTTGATGCACAGTCCAACCTGTGCATTTATAGTAGGATGACGCTCATTTTGACGGTTAATGCGTTGAAACCGTCAAAAGCTGCTCCCAGATTCTTAATAAGGAGATATTATTCAAAATTGTTGTAATAGTGTGATAGTGATGCGAATAAAATGATTGTCGTTTTATTAAGAGTTTATTCGATATATTTTAATAATAAAAATATA
Organism: Sedum album; assembly: GCA_006409495.1. NCBI lineage: Eukaryota > Viridiplantae > Streptophyta > Magnoliopsida > Saxifragales > Crassulaceae > Sedum > Sedum album. The sequence goes on from QZGG01003301.1 coordinate 356, forward strand.
TCTATATCAAAATAACCTTGTTCTGATTCGCTTAATTCACAGATGACAACACTATGTATGAAGTACAGTTTTACGTTGTTTTACTTCCCAAACATAGTTTGCATATTTGTTTATACAATCTGCTGTTTTTCATTAGAGTAATTCAACTTGTACATTGTTCTTCAGTGAAGTAGTCAAGTTTTGAGATTTCCCTTTTTTTGGAAATAAACATCGAAGGCCTAGCTGAAGCTGAGCCATACTTGATTACTCTTGTTAGATCCTGAGGTTCACATCCCTCAAGAGGGTTTGGAGGTTCGGATACCTCTTGTGAACTCAAAGGATCTTCATATCCATGTTTTGATGATGACAGCCTTCATTTAATATCTTGAATGAAGTGTTCAGGTGATATACCTAAGTAATGGACAGAAGGACTTGATATTCATGAAGGACTTGATGGGATCAAGTACCTGGGATTAACAATCAGGGACTTGAGGACACAGCAGATCACGTGAAGGACAGCTGTACAAGAAAGAGAAAAGCTTGCTGCAGAAAGTACCAATCTAGCCGACTTGGGAACTCGTGAATATCTTGGAGATATTGGAAAGCATGCTGCACCTAGTGGACAATAGAAGACCATGCTCTACCTAGTGGACAATAGGAGGGCAGCCGAAAGCACAAAGTGAACAGTGCCACGGACAAGACCCTGCACGTGGGTCTCTATTCAAAATGCAAAGGATTGGAGCCATTTTGAATTTCCCTCCCATTCGAAACTCAAGCACAACTCAAGAATCTAGAGAGTGATTCAAGTGAGTTGAAGATCTTCTTGTGTAAGGCTAAAGTGCATCAAGGAGATAAGCTTGGAGTTGAAGGTCTGAAGGACCTGGTGGCAAGGACATCCCAGCAGCAGTGCGAGGGATCTCAGGAGCAACCAAGGGTGTTCTGTGTAAGGCTGAAGTGCATCAGAACCCAGATCCTTGGTGTGTGAGAGCTACAACAGATTCAGGGGGAATCGTGTGAAGGTAGCGTCTCTGGAAGTCACGAACAGGGTACTGACCCTGGGTAAGCTGACTTTTGTGTTGTAATAGCTTTTGTGTTGTTACATAGTACAAACTATTGTTTTGTATAGTCGATTGATTTAATAAAGAAATCATTCGACATCATTTCCGCTGCGTAGTTACTTTGTGAAGTCCCTGCAGTCTGGGATCAGGTCCCTAACAGTTCCTGAGTCCCTAGATACACTAACCACGGTCCTTCAATTGGTATCAGAGCCCTGTGCTCTAGATTGTTGGTTAGTTTGCAGGTATGTCAGGTGGTGATTCGTTCTCAACACCCCAAAGCTCAAACCGGGAGAGTATGACTCTTGGGCGATTCGGTTCGAGGAACACGTCCTTGCTTTAGATGGCGAGGTATGGCAGATCATTGAGCAGGGTCGTCAGTTCATCATGGATGATGAAGACCAGACCAAAGAGAAGCCGAGGGCTCTCTACACACTGAGGACTTCAAGAAGCTTCAGAAGAACGCTCAAGCCATGAAGGTTCTGCATGCTGCTTTGGAACCTGGTGATCTAGAGAAGGTCATCATCTACAAGACCCGTCTGAGGTCTGGGATGCCCTGAGGAGGATATATGATGGTTCGGGGGACGTCAGAAAGAACAGGATCCTCACTGCACAGACGAGGTACAGGAGTCTTCGTCAAAACAAGGATGAGTCGATACATGGGTATCACTCAAGGTTTCAAGGATGCTTGGCTACCTTGTCAAGACTTGGAAAGGTGTACGAGACATGGGAGATTACCCATCACTTCCTTCAAGGATTGTCACCGGAGTGGGATGACATATCAAGGACCTTAGCTTCCTTGCTGATACTAAGAGAATGACTTAGAGGACCTGGTATCTAAGCTGAGAGTGACATGCTCATTGAGAAGATGAAGCTAGAGGGTCGCGAACCTCAAAATCCGGAAAGCAGATTGCTTTGGTCTCTGAGAAGGGAAAGAACCAGAAGAACTCCAAATGGAAGAAGTTCAACAAAGGTTCTGGTGAAAGAAAGGGAAGATGAAAAACTTCTGACGGATGCGATGAAGGTCATGACCCTGAAACCGAATCCAGGGAACTCAAAAACCCAACGTCAGAAAAGAACTGCAACAATGGACGATGAGTGCTTCTACTGTGGCAGAAAAGGACATTTTGCTAAGGATTGCAGAAAGAAAAAGTGGGATCAAGCTCACAACAAGGAAAGGCCTCACGGTGAGAGACCTAAGGACAACAAGGCCATGATCGCTGCTTGGGGGGACTCCGAGGAAGACAGTGACCTGGATAGTCAATGTGAGGTCAAGACTTCAAGAGGACCACATGTCTTATGGCCAGAGGTGGATCCTCATCATCCTCATCCAAGGAGGTAAAGAATACCTCTAAGTCATCTACTTTTGAATCACGTACCGATCTATTAATATTATTAGAGGCTTTCATGATAAATATTATGAATTGTCTAATGTGATTGCTAAGCAAGATGCTCAGCTTGTTGAGAAAGATGCCAGGATTAGGCAGCTTGAGGCTGAACTCAACAGAAGACAGGGTTGCGAGACTAGTCGCGGACCTGGTCAAGCTAAGAAGGGTCGTGAACTTGGTCAAGGACCTCGTCAAGCTAAGCAGGGTCGTGAACCTGCTGCAAGGGTAAAGACAGATGTTCAGGGAACAAAGAAGTCAAGACCCGGTCTCGGTTATGGTGAGGTAACCATACTGAAGAGACTCCACAAGCTGGTGAGCCTAGGAGTACTCCACATGTAAGGTGGACCTTCAAGACAAGGCTAGGACATATGGTAAGGGATACCGTATATGGGCAAAGAATGCTCAAGGCCGTGAACCAACAAGGATCGACTTCAACCATCGAAAGAAGAAGATTGCTGAGTTCAAGAAGGAGAACTTCAAAGGGAAGAAATCTGTTTCCATTGTGGAAAGGAGGGACATTTGAAGAACAAGTGTCGGAAAGCTTCCAAAACTGAGGTTCAGGACCCTGGTTGTTCTAAGCGAGGGACGTCAACCCGGATTGACAAGGATGTCAAAGCTGATGCTAATGTTTCTAACCCTATTGTTTGTGTTGGTTCTGTTTCTAAGAAGAAACCCAAAGAGGCAAAGCTCGTTTGGGTTCGTAAGAACTGATTGTTTGTGTGCAGGTGAAGAGAGGGACTGGTACTGGAACAGGTCCCTGGTATATGGACAGCGGGTGTTCAAGCCACATGACAGGTCAAATGGACTATTTCTCTTCACTGCAGCAGCATCCAGGGGGCTCTATTACCTTTGGAAACAAGAGCAAGGGTGAGATCTTTGGTACCGGTATGGTAAGCTTATCGGAAAAGGTTAGCATTGATAATGTGAACTTGGTTCATAATCTAAAGTTTGATTTACTTAGTGTTTATCAACTTTGTCAAGGAGGAAACAACAAGGTTGTTTTCACATCTAATGGGTGTTTTGTTAAGTCTCTTAGCACAGGTAAGATTCTTCTCAAAGGCACGGTTGATAATGGGGTATACAAGACCGATCCAGTTGGGATCCGGATGAGTACCTCTGTTTGTCATCTAGGGCAGACAACTCAAACCTTTGGCATAGACGTCTTGGTCATGTGAATCGGAAGTTGATGCAGAAACTTCAGAGGTTGGATCTTGTTCGAGGCCTTCCAGAACTTGGTCAGGTACCTGACGAGGTATGTGTACCCTGTACAAGAGGAAAGCAGACAAGGACCTCATTCAAGCCAAAGAAGGTTGTGAGTACCAGCAGTCCCTTGGAATTGGTGCATATGGACTTATGCGGACCAATGAGGACTCAATCAATCGGAGGGAACAAGTATGTGTTCGTCTTGGTTGATGATTATTCAAGGTTTACATGGACGATTTTATATCTTCAAAGACTGAGGTATTTGATCGGTTCGGAACCTGGGCAAAGGAAGTAGAGACTTCACTTGTTAAGAAACTCAGAAGCATCAGATCAGATCATGGTACTGAGTTTGACAACGCACAATTCATCAGCTGGTGTGCTAGTCAGGGTGTTCATCACAACTTTTCAGCTCCAAGGACTCCACAGCAGAATGGGGTAGTTGAGCGGAAGAACAGGACCCTGGAAGATATGACCAGGACCTTGTTGCTTGAGAGTGGACTGCCAAAGAGATTTTGGGCAGAGGCCATGAGCACGGTGCTATGTGTTGAACAGGGCCTACTTGAGGCCACTTCTGAACAAGACTCGTATGAGTTGTTGAAGGGCAGAAGACCTTCTATATCGCACTTGAGGGTATTCGGGTGTCGGTGCTTCGTTCATGACAATGGGAAACATCAACTTGGGAAGTTTGATGCAAGAAGCGAAGAAGGAATATTTGTAGGGTACTCAATGCATAGTAGAGCCTACAAGGTGTACATCAAGAGGACTAGATCAGTCGAAGAGAGTGTACATGTGGTATTTGACGAGAATGTCATGCCAAGGAACCCTGCTGAGGTTCATGACCCTGGCAACGCAGAGAGTCAGGAACCTGCAGAAGTCTTTGTGTTTACACAGGCCAGAGCTGAAGACACAGAGGGTCCGGTACAAGAGGGTATCGATGAGGCACAGGAAGGTGTCGATGGGAATCCAGTACCTGATGGTATTGATGAGGATCAAGTCCATGATGAGGGACTTGTGCAAGATCAGTTACCTGATGATACGCAGGAGGTACTTGATCCAGATCAGGGACCTCAGGAGATAACAATGAGTTGGAGACCTTAGGAGAGGTAGTTCCACAGAGGAGAAGTGCTCGGGTTAGTCAACCAAACAGGAGACTTCAAGACTTCTATTGTTATGCTGCTATCAAAGGAGAACGGGTTCAGACCGCGTTCGTGTCCCTGATGGAACCTAAGACGGTTCAGGAGGCACTCAAGGACCCCGATTGGGTTCAAGCGATGCATGAGGAATTGCATCAGTTCGAGAGGAACAAAGTATGGAGACTAGTACCTAGACCAGACAATCGGAAGGTGATAGGGACTCGATGGGTCTTCAGGAACAAGAAGGATGAGCAGGGACTTGTTGTGAGGAACAAGGCTCGGTTGGTTGTGCAAGGGTACAATCAACAGGAAGGCATCGACTACGATGAGACCTTCGCACCGGTAGCGAGACTAGAAGCTATCAGATTGCTCATTGCCTATTCGGTTCAGTATGGATTCAAGCTCCATCAGATGGACGTGAAGACGGCATTCTTGAACGGGTACCTCAAGGAGGAGGTATATGTGAAGCAGACTCCAGGGTTTGAAGACCCTGATCATCCGGACAAGGTATATGTCCTGGACAAGGCGCTTTATGGTTAAAGCAAGCACCTAGAGCATGGTACGAGAGGTTATCAGAATTTCTCATAGTTCATGGATATGAACGAGGACCGTGGATAAGACGTTGTTTCTTCTAAGGACGGAGAAACATCTCTTGGTGGTGCAAGTCTATGTGGATGATATAGTCTTCGGATCGACTAGTAAGGACCTAGTCAAGAAGTTCACTCAACTTATGGAGAGTGAATTTGAGATGAGTATGGTGGGGGAACTCACATACTTTCTGGGACTTCAGATAGTCAGGGAGAGTCAGGAACCAAGATACACCAAGAGAAGTACCTGACCGAAGGTAGTCAAGAAGTATGGACTTGAGACATCAAAGCCCTCGACTACTCCAAGCTCTACCAGCGACTTAATGTCCAGGGACGAGAGCTCTCCCAAACGATCCTACGCTATACAGGGGCATGATAGGTTCATTACTCTATCTTACTGCTAGTCGTCCGATATAATGTTTAGTGTATGTGTTGTGCCAGGTATCAGTCAGATCCCAGGGAATCACACGTGAAGGCTGTGAAGAGGATTCTGAGGTACTTGAAGGGAACGAGGAACCTGGTTCTGTGGTATCCGAGGTTCAAGTCCCTGACATTGGAGGGATATACCGATGCAGACTATGCTGGGGACCGAGCTGATAGAAAGTCCACATCAGGGATGGCACAATATCTGGGCTCTGCTTAGTCTTGGGGATCTAAGAAGCAGAACTCAGTAGCTCTTCTACTACGGAGGCCGAGTATGTTGCTGCAGGGTCCTGTTGTGCACAGCTCCTATGGCTGAGGAACCAGCTAAGTGACTTCAATCTTTTCTTTGATAAAATTCCTATATATTGTGATAATACAAGTGCTATAATTGTTGCTAAGAATCCAACTCACCATAGTAGGATGAAGCACATTGAAATTAGACATCACTTTATTCGGGATTGTGTAGAGAAGGGACTTGTGTGCATGGAGTCATGTAGGACGAGGAGCAAGTGGCTGATATTTTCACCAAGGCCCTGAGCAGGGAACCGTTCGAGAAGTTCAGAATGGCTCTTGGCATGATCTCTACCTAGTGAGGTACTCCTAACTTTTCTTCCGATGATTGGTTAGAGTAAGGTAGTTAGTTATGCTTATAAGCCTAAGTATGTGATTTTGTCTATGTGTGATAGATTGATTGCATGCATTACTTCTTGATTAAACATGAAAATGTCATATTTTGGTGCTGAATTTCTTTCTAGCCGTACCTTCCGGATCTTGATCCCAAACCTCATGAAGGAAGTGTACATTAGCCACCCTAGCCATACACACTGAGGGACTTGATGAAAAATTCACTAAGAGGTGAGTTGTGAGTGACTTCAGTTGTGATGTTCAGATATCTTATAACCCTTTGGGTTCAGCCAAGTCATCACAACGTCCCTTGTGTAGTCTTTGGAAAGGTATTGGATTTGCATTCTTCTGTTCAGGGTTGTGACTGGGTTCAGGAACCTCCAAGAGAAGTGTATGTGACCAGGGAAGTCAGTGCAACAGTACTTTATGGGAGCAGGTGGGGATGTGTACTTCAATTAATGGTCTTGGAAAAAGGCGTGTGGCGAAGGGACGTGACGATTGGACAGATCATTGAAAGCCCAACCGTTTTGTCCAAAGGGATTGATTGCAAAAGGGGTTTTAGGGTTTGAAAGGGATTTCAAAATTCAAATTCAAAATCTCACATCTCTTCGAAATCGACCCCGACGCACTTCGAATTTCCGACATCCCAAATGGCATCAACAAACTCCAACACCGAAGCATCCAACATCAACGCTGTGGCCGACGGCGCCACAAAAACCCAGATCCAGTCGGCGGTGGAGGAAACCGTCACAGCTCCGGTGGTGACTGAACAACCAGCAGAGGTTGTCGTGGCCCAGGAGGTGGTCGTGAAACCGGCTGAGGAGGTTCCGGCGACAAGCGCCGTGGATACCGCTGAGGAGGCTGCTGGCGAGGAGGCTGCTCCGGTTACTCCGGTGAGTTCGTTCAAAGGTAAGGACTTGAACGTCCTTTTCAATTCCATGGTTGTTGAATCCCCAGTGGTGGGTGATGATAGTGCATGTGTGGATGTGGCTGTGGACCCCTCGGTGGGCAAGCCTGTTGTGAAACCAGTTGATGTGGTGGACCCAGGAGGGGGTATGTCTGTTGATGAATCCGCTGTGGTTGCGGATATGGTTGCTGTTGAGGAGACCACTGAAGGTGGTGTTGCTGTTGAAGTACCTGTTGGAGGTACATGTGTTGCTGATGTTTCTGAAGTACCAGTGGTGGGTACTATGGTGTCTGAGGTGTCTGAGAGAGCAGCAAGGGCTGCTGAGGCCACTGAGGAGGAACTGGAGAAGGAAGACCAGGCTGCTGCTGCCGTGCTAGAGCGCATAAAGGCCATGGTTAAGAGCAAAGGTCCTACTAGTTCTGGAGTCCAAAGGGAGGACTCGAGGATGATAATCTCAGTGCTGAGATTGAGGAAGGCGCTGATGAGTCGAGGGACCAGGCGAAGTCCTTCGATGATATCTGGAGGAGTTGGCAAAATGGGAAAAATTGCTGCCCCAGATTCCTTGATAGAAGTCAGCAGTTCCGGTCTCCCCAGAGAGCAGTGATGAGGTTCAGGAGATTGAGCCGCCCGAGCACTCCAAGAAGGGACCTAACAGGAAGGGAAAGATCCCTGCATCCAGTATCAGACTGCTGCCTCTGAGGAATGCCAGCAAGAAACCCAAGAGAGAGCTTGAGGACCCTGAGGAAACTCAGGAACCAGCGAAGAGGGTCAAGGGACCCAAGAAGGAAATGTTGGAAGAGTTGCTATGCACGGAGGAGTGGTTCCGTGAGCAGAGACTGGATGGGTTGCTCGAGCTGATCAGGAGTCAAGGCTGGGAGAGCCTTCTGTGTGGTGAGGAACTGGTTAGTCCAAGCAAGGTCTTTGAGTTCTACTCGGACCTGTCCAAGGAGGTTAAGGGCAAGAATGTCTACCTGAACTTCAAGGTAGGAGGTGAGGAGCTGAGGGTGTCGAGTCTGGACCTCTCCCATCTGCTAGGGATCCCTCATCAGGGATTTGATCACTTCGTGAAGGGAGTGTGGCCCCCGGAGGCTGGGGATAGGTATACCGTGCAGAAGAGGGTCTGCGGTACAGTTGAGCCGGGCAAGGTCTCAACGAAGTCCATGACAGTGAAGGTGAAGATCCTTCACAAGCTCCTGGTGACCAACCTAATGCAGAGAGGGTCCAAGACCAGCTTCGTCCAACTGGAGGACGTGCTGCTCCTGGACAAGTTGCTCAGAAAAGAAAAGATCAATCTCCCGAAGTTGGTTCTTCACCAGATGGAGTACCTCAGCGGGTATGGCGTGCTAGGCTTCCCTCGGATCATAAAGAAGATCCTTCAGTACAACGACGTTTATGGGGCACCAGATGATGAGGTCCCTATCACTAAGAGCTTCGACTCCCTGCTGTTTAAGAAGCTGGGACTGGTATTTGATGAAACCCAAGGTTGGGTTCGTGACCCTTCAAAGCAGATTGGGGACCAGACAGCAGTTGAGGAGGCTCCCGAGGATCAGTTACCTCAAGAGGTCAGTGGGGACCTTGAGCAGAGGTTGATTGCCCTGGAGGCCGGGCAGAGGGAAATGAAGGCAATGCTTGCTGAGGTCCTGGACTTGTTAAGGAACTGAGGTCCCGACCCTGTCATTAGAATGCTTATCCAATCTCCCACCCTAGACTTATCATGTTCTTGATCCTACCCCCCCCCTACTTTTTGATAAAACTATCAATGCACCATTGACTTTTAATGTTTAAGTTTGAAGTTTGCATAATTTCGATCTTATTGCATGTTTGCATGATTTCTTTTTGGCTTATTTGTTAACTTTCTAACCCTTATTTGATAATGCCAAAAGGGGGAAGAGTTATGGGTATCTCACTCAGGGGGAATCATATCAGGGACCTGTCTCTGATACTCGAGTGAGAGCCCTGGTTAGGGTTAAGGGGGAACTGTCCATACTTGTGACTACTAGATAAAATAGATTGAGTATGCTTATCTGATATGCTTTCATTTATTGTCTATATCATGTGTTTGTCATCATCAAAAAGGGGGAAATTGTTAGATCCTGAGGTTCACATCCCTCAAGAGGGTTTGGAGGTTCGGATACCTCTTGTGAACTCAAAGGATCTTCATACCCATGTTTTGATGATGACAGCCTTCATTTAATATCTTGAATGAAGTGTTCAGGTGATATACCTAAGTTATGGACAGAAGGACTTACATTCATGAAGGACTTGATCGGATCAAGTACCTGAGATGAACCATCAGGGACCTGACGGGACAGCAGATCACGTGAAGGACAGCTGTATAAGAAAGAGAAAGCATGCTGCAGAAAGTACCAATCTAGCCGACCTTGGAACTCGAGAATATCTTGGAGATATTGGAGAGCATGCTGCACCTAGTGGACAAGAAGAGACCATGCTTCACCTAGTGGACAATAGGAGGGCAGCCAAAAGCACAAAGGGAACAGTGCCACGGACAAGACCCTGCGCGTGGGTCTCTATTCAAAATGCAAAGGATTGGAGCCATTTTGAATTGCTCCCTCCCATTCGAAACTCAAGCAAACTCAAGAATCTAGAGAGTGATTCAAGTGAGTTCGAAGATCTTCTTGTGTAAGCCTAAAGTGCATCAAGGAGATAAGCTTGGAGTTGAAGGTCTGAAGGACCTGGTGGCAGGAGGACATCCCAGCAGCAGTGCGAGGGATCTCAGGAGCAACCAAGGACGTTCTGTGTAAGGCTGAAGTGCATCAGAACCCAGATCCTTGGTGTGTGAGAGCTACAACAGATTCAGGGGGAATCGTGTGAAGGTAGCGTCTCTGGAAGTCACGAACAGGGTACTGACCCTGGGTAAGCTGACTTTTGTATTGTAATAGCTTGTGTGTTGTTACATGTTACAAACTATTGTTTTGTATAGTCGATTGATTTAATAAAGAAATCATTCGACATCATTTCCGCTGTGTTTTACTTTGTGAAGTCCCTGCAGTCTGGGATCAGGTCCCTAACAGTTCCTGAGTCCTTAGATACACTAACCACGGTCCTTCAGTTTGTTATCCGGGCTACTACGTCGAGCTTCGTTGGGTGATTCTCAAAAAAAATTTGCTGCTGATGAAGTTTCATATATTGTAGGTGTCAACCGTACAAAGATTTACGGCCTTGCGCAATGTACACCTGATTTAACTGAGTTCCAGTGTAGCGATTGTCTTAATGCTTCATTCAGTAGATTGGCAGCTGATGCTCCTCGGAGTCAGAAGCTAGGAGGACGTGTTTGTTGGCGTAGTTGTAATTTCAGATATGAGTTATATTCATTTTATGAAAACTCAACACTTCCACCACCACCACCACCAGGAAATCCGCCTACCGGTTTAGTCCCAACACCACCAGGTACGCTAATGTTTTTTATCAGTTATTCCGAGTTTCATGAAAACACTTTTGCTCGTATGCTGATGGTAATTTTGATTTACAGGACAATCGAACTGTTGAACCTCAAGAGCAGCTGCCCAGGTCCACCTCCGCTGCAACATCGAGTCCGCCCGAGCCGCCCTGACAAGCATCAAGCAATTGTATTTTTAGTAATCTTGTAATTAGTATTTTGTAATTAGTTTAGGGACTAAATTGTAAATAGCTAGTGTAACAGGTGTATTTAAACTCTGTATCATTTTCAAATTCAATAAGATTTTCATTTCACCTAATTTGAATTTCCCTCCAGAAAATTCCGGTCAACTTCCGGCAGCTCCGGTCAGGCACTCCGGCGACTCCGATCGTCGATTTTCTCATGGTATCAGAGCCGCAGCAGGATTCCTGTTGATTTGCTCGCATTTGTTTTTAAGTTTGGAGGTCCGATCATCCTTTTCTGAATTTTCCGGCGATGAGTTCATCAATTTCCGGCAGCATCACTTCACCTGCACAGGTAAACATCATTGATGATCCTCTGTACATCAATCCGAATGAAAATATAACAACATCGCTTGTTACGCAAGTATTAGAAGGTCCTGAGAATTATGTTGCTTGGAAAAAGTCTATGGCTAGATCACTTGGCTTCAAGATGAAGCTAGGTTTTCATTTATGGCAGAATCAAGAAACCTGATGATGTTAATAAGCTAGATCAATGGGAGAGATGCAATAGTGCAGTTATGTCATGGATTACGAACTCTGTTTCTAAAGAAATTGCAGGTTCCTTAATACATTTAGACGATGCTGCTGAGGCTTGGTCAGATTTAGAGGCCAGGTTTGGAGTTTCTAATGGACCTGCAGTTTTTGCAGTCCAAGAGGAGATATACAATCTAAAACAAGGAGATCAAAGTGTTGCTAGCTATTATAATGAACTGGTGCGACTCTGGGAGAAGAAGATGCTTTAAACACTCAGGAATTATGTGACCTAGGAGCTAGATGCAAATCAACCAAATGTATGCAGCAGAAAAAGGAACAAGATAGAATCATGAAGTTTCTATATGGGACTTAATGAAGTTCACTATCAGATCAGGTCACAGGTACTTGCACTAGATCCATTACCAGAAATTACTAAGATCTATAACACTGTTAGACGAAATGAAAAACAACAGTGCATTCAAAGAGGTACCTATGTGGATGCTTCAGCAATGTATGCTGCTCCAAGATTCCAGAGTAGCAATAATCCTCAGAATAGTCGCCAAGGGAATAATAAATCCTACAGTTCACAGCAACAACAGAATCAGTCACAAAATAATCAGAACAAGCAGAGAGGCAGTCAGAATCTGAGTTATGAAGATAGAGCAAATTTGTTCTGCAATCATTGCCAGTTACAAGGGCATACTAAAGAGAATTGCTACAAGTTAATTGGCTATCCACCTGGTTACAGGTTCAACAAGAAGGGACAGAATCAGAACAATAGAAACAATAATCGCAATTCTACTAACAATGTCATTACTGAATCTGTTTCTACAGGGAATAATGCCAAAGATGAATCACAGTCACAAGAAAATCAGTTTTCACTCAGCACAATCAAGATGAATCAGGAGCAACTCAACAAGCTGATGTCATTCTTAAGTACAAACAATAATGAAGGAGCTCATATGGCAGGTATTACTTGTCTAACTTCAATTACTATGAGTGATACAGACTGGATAATTGATAGTGGTGCCACTGACCACATTACATCTCATGCTGAGTTATTAAGGGAAATAAGAAAGTTGAAAGTACCTTATAAAGTGCTCATGCCTAATGGAACCTCAGTTACTGTTACTCACTGTGGAAACTGCTTGTTGAATGATCAGATCACTCTGCGTGATGTCCTCCTTGTGCCTACATTTAAATTCAATCTAGTCAGTGTTGCAAAATTATTGACAGATTCACAAATGCAGATGATTTTTACTAATAAAGGATGCTATGTTCAGGACCAAGTAAAGCAGATTTCCCTGTGGATTGGTAAACTGAATCAAGGTTTATATCAGCTAAATGGTGATCATTTGAAGCATTGTGGAGCAGTACAAGTTGAGAGAAACTCTACTTTACTTTGGCACAAAAGACTGGGTCATGTACCTTTTATGAAACTTACTGATGTGTTGCAAAAATATATACCATTTTCTGAAAAATGTTCTGATATTGGTCATTGTGATGTGTGCCCTCAAGCTAGACAGACAAGGCTACCTTTCCCTATCAGTGCAAGTACTACTAACTCTTTATTTGAGTTGATTCATGCAGATATATGGGGTCCTTATAAGGTGCCCTCATTTACTGGTGCAAGGTATTTTTTAACATTGTGGAAGATTACTCTAGGTGTACATGGACTTTTCTGATGCAAACTAAAGCTGAGACTACAGACCAGATCATCAAGTTCTACAAGATGGTCAGAACTCAGTTTGACACCTCAATCAAGATTATCAGAAGTGACAATGGACAAGAGTTTCTAAATTCAAAGCTATCACAATTTCTGATTGATCAAGGTTGCATTCAACAAAATAGTTGCACCTATAGTCCACAACAAAATGGAATAGTAGAACGTAAGCACAGACACTTACTTGAGACTGCAAGAGCAATCAAGTTACAATCTGCTGTTCCTGACTGTTTCTGGGGAGACTGCATATTGACTGCCACCTACATTATCAATAGACTTCCATCAGTTGTACTCAAAGGAAAGTCTCCACTGGAAATACTGTTCAACAAGAAACCAGATTTCAAGCATATGAAAATTTTTGGTTGTCTATGTTATGCTACCAACAATGCACCACACAAAGGGAAATTTGATGCAAGAGCCTTTCCTTGTGTTTTTATGGGTTATCCATATGGACAAAAAGGTTACAAGGTTTTCAACCTACAGTCTCACTCAATGCTAGTTAGCAGAGACATTATTTTCAAAGAAGATATTTTTCCTTTCAAGGAGAAAGAGTCTCCAAATATTCTTGAAGTACCACTGCCCAAGTTTACTCCTCCTACTTTTGAGGATATCAGTCCTAGTTATGATGATGCTGGTGAACAAGAAATACCTATTCCTTCTACTGATGAAGTTCCTACTGATTCCCTAGTTCCAGCCAGAAGGTCTACCAGGTCACGTCAGCAATCAGTCAAACTCAAGGATTTTGTTTGTGGTGCTACATCTACAGTTACATCTAAATATCCTATTTCTTCCTATGTTGATTATTCAGGTTGCTCTTCGAATTTTCAGCACTTTGCCATGGCAATACTTGCTGATGAGGAACCAAAATCTTACACACAGGCTAGTAAAAATCCAGATTGGGTTCTAGCTATGAAGAAAGAAATTAAGGCACTCGAGGACAACAACACTTGGCAGATCACTTCATTACCCCCTGGTAAAAATGCTATAGGCTGTAAATGGGTGTATAAGGTGAAAAGGCATTCTGATGGCTCTATTGAGAGATTTAAAGCTCGCTTAGTTGCTAAAGGCTTTACACAATTGGAGGGATTGGATTACCACGAAACTTTCGCTCCTGTTGTGAAAATGAATACAGTAAGGACTCTATTAGCAGTTGCTACATCTAAAGGTTGGCCTCTCTATCAACTTGATGTAAACAATGCCTTTTTACATGGAACCTTAGATGAAGAGGTTTTCATGACATTACCTCCTGGTTTCTACTCATCTGATAAGCTCAAGGAAAGGTATGCAAGCTGACCAAAAGTTTATATGGCCTTAAACAAGCCTCTAGACAGTGGTTCAGCAAGTTTAGTGAGGCATTAATTGGTTTTGGCTTCTCTGCAAGTCTTAATGACTATTCTATGTTCACTTATGAGAAAGGGGATGACTTCCTAGTCCTATTGGTGTATGTTGATGATGTGATTCTCACTGGTACTTCAGCTACACTCATTGATCAAGTAAAGGAATTTATACATTCTAAGTTTCAGATCAAAGACCTTGGTCATCTACACTATTTCTTGGGCATTGAAGTTGCTAGATCTCCTACTGGACTATTCATTAATCAGCGCAAGTATGCACTGGACTTAATATCTGAGGCAGGTCTAATGGGATGCAAACCATCAGCAATTCCTATTGATCCTAGACACAAGTTGGCTCTATCTCAGGCATCTCTTCTATCTGATCCCACACCTTATCGACGGTTAGTTGGTCAGCTAATCTATCTAACTGTGACAAGACCTGATCTAGCCTACTCAGTACACATCCTTAGTCAATTCATGAATGCACCCACTGAGGATCATATGCAAGCAGCTCAAAAAGTTCTACGTTACCTCAAGAATGCGCCTGCCCAGGGCTTGTTTTATCCAGCTAATCAGCCTTTGAGTCTTTCTGCCTTTTGTGATGCTGATTGGGGTTCATGCCCCATCACGAGACGCTCTGTCACAGGTTATGCCATTCTTCTTGGATCTGCCTTGATTTCCTGGAAGACGAAAAAGCAATCAGTAATTTCTCGTTCATCAGCTGAAGCTGAGTACCGTTCTATGGCACATACCTGTTGCGAATTGGTTTGGCTAAATCGTCTTTTGCAAGATCTGAAGATAGCACCCCAGCAACACATTCCTCTTCATTGCGACAACCAAGCTGCTCTCCATATCGCCAAGAACCCAGTTTTCACGAGCGCACAAAACATGTCGAGTTGGACTGCCACTTGGTTCGTCAGTATGTGTCTGCTGGTCTGATTGTTCCTCGATTCGTTCCTTCTCCGCTGCAACTCGCAGATCTGCTCACCAAAGGTCTTCCGGCCGATTCCCTTCAATTACTCTCTTCCAAGCTCAACGTGTGCAATCTTTTACACACGCTGAGCTTGCGGGGGGTGTTGAACCTCAAGAGCAGCTGCCCAGGTCCACCTCCGCTGCAACATCGAGTCCGCCCGAGCCGCCCTGACAAGCATCAAGCAATTGTATTTTTAGTAATCTTGTAATTAGTATTTTGTAATTAGTTTAGGGACTAAATTGTAAATAGCTAGTGTAACAGGTGTATTTAAACTCTGTATCATTTTCAAATTCAATAAGATTTTCATTTCACCTAATTTGAATTTCCCTCCAGAAATTCCGGTCAACTTCCGGCAGCTCCGGTCAGGCACTCCGGCGACTCCGATCGTCGATTTTCTCAGTCTTAAGGTTCGGACTCGGATAATATCCTTCAGAAATGACCCATGAAGGTGACAATTCGTAAGCATCAAAGTGGTCAGATTCTTGAAATTTGAAAAGAAATTTGGAAATGGGGCTGAGAAATTATTTAAACTGAGATCAATGAGGGACAGAGAGGTAAGGTTCCCAAGTGAGGCATGTATAGGACCAGACAAGCCGGTGCTGCTCAAAACCAAAATCTGCAGTTTGGGTAATAAGGAAGAAAGGTCTTGGCACCATTCATTTGTCTGAGCTGATAGGTCCACACTTCCTAATCGAAGCTCCTCAAGATTTTTCAAGTTTGCAAACAGCATGCGCAAATTTGGATTATCAACCTCGAGACCATAAGAGAATGTTAGATCAAGAGTGACTAACCTCGTCAAGTTTGATATCTCGATTGGAACTTGGCCAGAAAAGGAGGTGCTTGACAAGTTGAGCCTCACCAAATTAAAAAGCTTCCCAAAAGCTGGTGGAAATAGTGCACCATTGAAGATTTGAAGTAATTATGCGCAAGATTGATATCTGTAAGATGTCGCAGCTCGAACAAAGAACTCGAGTCATTCAACCCACCAGTTATACTTTCATAGTGTGTTCACTTCGCCGGAATGGAATGCATTTCGAGGGAATGGAATGATGAATTTGGACATAGTTTCATTTTAGATTCATTCTTTCATTCCATTCCAAGTGATTCCATTCCGGCGAAGTGAACACAACATCAGTGTTCAGATCTAGACCTGTTACATATCCGTTCTCACTACACCTCACACCAGGCCACTCGCAGCAGTCTTGGCCAGAGTCCCAGTTCACTAGCTTTGAAGACAACCGAGGTTCATAATTCAAACTGCTAGTCAACTCGACAAGCAATGACTTCTGATGCTGAATGCATTGACCGCAGCTAGCCTCCTCTGGCCCGAATACACTCAGCATCAACAGTAGAATATTGATTATACAGAACAACCACGAAAAAGATGATGAAGATACTGTCAGCTCCATATTTTTCGACCAGTACTGAATGTACTTATTGCTGGAGCTCCATTGTCTGCATTATATGCCTGAAAGTAAGGATGCAAATGAAGTCTTCCACTCAGGAGCAAACATGCAAGGACCACATGATCAAATGGGCACAAGATTGAACTCTGGACCATGAAAGCCTGGAGATGAATGCTATGGATTGATATCCTTTAATGTCATCATTTGCAACTAAGATACTAAAATCAGTTTACACTGAGCTTCCCTTCAAAAGTTGTCTCATTTTGAAACAATAATCATTTGTCTCATCAATTAAATTTCCTTTTAATTTTGTGAAATAAAATTTCCAAAAATGACAAGAAATATCAGAAATGTAAAAAGCTGGTCCTCTCAAAACCTAAACATTTATTCAATTGATTTTTGAAGAAGACCACGAAACCAGCGACGCACGCTTCCTCCGATTTCAATCTCTTCATCATCCTTTAACAGCACCCATCAATCGCCCACTTCCATCAATCAACCCCATCTCCAATCTCCCTCGCCGTTGACCGGTCCGAGCGAGATCTACCCGCGTCTGTCATCTGGACATCTTTGGCAACTGGGTTTGAGATAATACTTGCAAAGATTAGAGCTTTGTGAGATTGGGGGTTTAGAATTTGTGGATAGGGATTTCGATCGCCTATTGCGTATCTTTCTAATTGGTTTCTGAATTTGGGTTTTGTAATGAATCGTATCAGGGTTTACAAATTTAGGGATTGAAAAGGGGTTTTGTTGATTTGGGGGTCTGTAAAAATTTGAATGTTGCATGTACATTGTTGAGTAGAAGTTAGGGTTGTTTTTTGATCTTGTGAAGATGTCTGGAGGGACTCCGGTGGCAGGTGGACTAATGAGACAGAGGCATAGCCAGGGATATGCTTCTAGTGGTGATGATTTGGAGGATGATGCGTGCTCTAGACACGCTGCTACGTTCTTTGCTCCTGCACAAAAGCAGCGGACTTGGGTTGAGGTTGTGGAGAACATTCTTTGGATCGCTTCGGCTGCTTTTATCTTTTACTATGGAGATAGACAATCCAATTTCATATACATTTTGTTGCATGACGACAGGATCAAAAGGTCAGTTTGCTTTTGAATTGCGATAACCATTACTAGCTATTTGAAGATATGATCTGGCTGGTTAGGCTGAAAATGATAGATTGGTAGCACTGAAGTGGTGGGGTTCTAGTAGGTAGTTTGATTGGTTGTTTTAATGACCTATTCATGGGATAGATGCATAAGATTTATCACGGTAACAATAGTGCAATGGCTTGTCTAGCAATCATGTGTATTTTCACATCGGTAATTCACCTTTGGGTTCAATAAATAAATAAATGCATTAGAAGGAAGGAATACCTTATTAAGGCTTTTCGAGTCTTAACTTAGCAAGTGTAGAGTCTTCGGACATGCAGAATTGATTTTTATGAATTATGAAATGTAACTTAGTTTGAACTTTCTCAAGTTCATAGGGAAATATATTACCTGGCTTATAATTCTTTGTTCGGTTTTCTTGCTCGAAAAGAATCATGCAATAAATTTCCAAAGCGTCACTTCTTCAAAATATTTGAGATGACAGTGCTAATTAAGTTGGAACTCATATCTGTTGCAGACTACCCTTGTACATTGGATTTGTTGCGGTATTGGTGAATTGCATAGTTTTCTATCATTCAAATGTTTTAGCATGGAGTTTCAAGGTCGGTGAGAAAGTGGAATTGCTAAATCCATCAGCTCTGCCGCTTGTAACCCTACTTGGGGTCATTTCATTTTGCTTGTAAGTCATAAGATGAATCACTTAGTTTACAAACAGTTTACTATTGTATGCAATGAGCTTTTCGATACTTTTGCTGACAAGCTTGGTTTTGCAGATTTTCCTTTGCTCTATGGCCGATTTGGAGTTTCTTGACTATCCCTCTTCTGGTAGGACCTCAGTAATATATTCTTAGCATTTTTATTGGTTTTTATCTTATCCATTCTAGAAATAACGGCTTCTAACTTTGCCGAGATTCAATCATTGCAGTTCACATTGTTCATGTCTCTTGTGGTTATATCCCCATGCATGATGATGGGCTCATTCAGACCACAGGATATGCTCCGCACAGATTAAAACTTCTCGCAGCAGGAAGATTTATACTCATGACAACCACAACTCTGACCAATACAGAACAGTTACTTAAACATTGATGGTCAAGCCCTGCATCAGTCTGTGTGAATACATTTGATCCCCGGTCCCCATGTGTTGCTTTCAAAGTGAAGATCAGTTGTCCATAAGTGAATAAAGGCCAAGCCAGACGTCAAATCATAAGTTTTTAACGTTGGAAGGAGATGTCAGCTTCTAAGATCAAACACATTATTTCCCTAGAATAGCCTAACCTCGCATAGAAGAACATGCTCTTGACAGATACCATTTCAGCGGTTTGTTTTTTCTACCCTATTTGCACGTGCTGTATGTTGTGTGTTAGCTTGAAGAAGCTCCTTATTTTCGTAAGAAATTGGCAATAAGAAGACCCAACACAGCTGGCTCGTCTCTATCAAGGCATCAATTCTTTCAGACAGCGTTGCATTGCATAGTATTTAGTTCAGGCCTATATAATGTGTTTTTTTCTTTTATTTGTATTAGAATTAATATCCCATATCGTCTGTCAGATTAAATAATGTGCATATATATTTAAGGGGTTAAACCAAGGAATTAACAAGTCACGAGACGACGTGAATGGGTCATAGACTGGGTAATGTCTAGTTCGGACTCAGGAAAGTCCCCGGGTCACATTCTGCAGAGATGCAGCCTCGGTAACGAGAGGGTCAGAGCAGGCGGCTCCTTCATCTTCGGATGATGGGCTGAGACGAGTGCGGAGCCCTGTGGGTTGCCTGCCTGATCAAATTGGCCGATTGCACAGTCATTCACTTGGTCTGTTTCAGACTAACTGAACGGGGCTTACGTTCTCGTGACACAAACTTTTTTAGTATGAAAAACTGGCCGGTCTAATACCGTAAGCAAAGTCTTCTGGCTCCGAATGAAAATATTATAAAATAAGAATAATGGTAAAATAAATACTACATAAACCCTAAGCTTGTCATTAACCAAACTCTTATTTCGCTTTGAGCTCACAAAACCCTAGCAGCCTCTTCCATCTCTCTCGCCGCGACAATGGTATGTTTCTCTTCTCAATCGTTCCTCTGTAGTTGATTTATGTAGTAACTAATATTCTTTATGTGTTGATTGATCAGACAGCTGAAGCCGTTAATCCTAAAGCGTATCCGCTCGCTGATGCGCAGTTGACTATTACAATCCTTGACCTGGTCCAGCAGGCTGCTAATTACAAGCAGCTAAAGAAGGGTGCTAATGAAGGTCTTTCTTTTATCTTTCATTGACTTTTCTGTCACTTAATTGTGGTTACTGGGACTAGTTTTCTGGTGGATTTGAGTAAAGTTGTTATCTTTTGTTTGCAGCTACTAAGACATTGAATAGAGGTATATCTGAGTTTGTCGTCATGGCTGCTGACACTGAGCCTTTGGAGATCCTTCTCCACCTTCCACTACTAGCCGAAGACAAGGTGCATATTAACACTTCTATTATCTAAAGTTATCATATTTGGTCAGATCCAACTCAAGTTTCTGTTGCAGTTTAGTGTAATGATTAGTCTAGGCTATTTTGAATAATCCTCATGAGTCATTTGTAAATATTGATATCATGAGGATCTTTTAATTACTGTTTTGTCCACCTTGGTTTGGCTGATGCAAGGCATTACATTTTTGCTGAATACTAATTATGATTGAAATGGGTGGTCTTTAGATGTGTCTGTTTAATAATCTAATTGTTCATGCCTTATTGTTGTCAGGGATAAAATTCTGAGAATGAGTTTCTTTGTTTTTCAATTTCTACTGATATGAGAATTCAGGGTGCTTCAGAGTAATTAATTTGTAGCTTCTTTGCATTAAGAATAACTTATTGTATTGATCTTGTGTCAACTCAGCAATTGAACTGTATTGATATTATGCAGAATGTTCCCTATGTATTTGTTCCCTCG
This sequence comes from Sedum album, assembly GCA_006409495.1. Classification (NCBI taxonomy): domain Eukaryota; kingdom Viridiplantae; phylum Streptophyta; class Magnoliopsida; order Saxifragales; family Crassulaceae; genus Sedum; species Sedum album. The sequence continues at coordinate 21,241 of QZGG01003301.1, forward strand.
AAGCAAGCACTAGGACGAGCATGCGGTGTTACAAGACCTGTCATTTCTTGTTCAGTGACTAGCAATGAAGGAAGCCAGCTGAAATCTCAAATACAAACACTCAAGGTACTTATATTTTTACAACTCATGTAATCGTTTGTTAATATCATAGCCCCCGAGAAGCTGTCATTGAACTGTTTGTTTAATTCATATATGGATCACACAGGATGCCATCGAGAAGCTGCTCATTTAAGATGCAGATTGCTGTAGCCGCTCAATGGAAGCTTTACGCTGATGAAGTGTGCAATTAGGGAGATAATCTTGCCTATCTATATTTGAACTTTCAGTAGTTAATGCTCTCGAATGCTATTTGAACTTGTATTTTGTTTTGAATGCAATTGCTTGTATCAAATCTTTGACATTTGTCATCTATTCATATTCCTGCCATTATAGTTTTATTTACATAGTTGAAATTTTTTGTGCACATTGCTTTGGGGAGTATTGATGCAGTGGAACAAGGATACCCTCCTTCCTTATGCGCAACCTTCCATGGTGTTCTTCAGGATTACTGATTATGCTGTGAATGAGATATGACTGGGTTTTGGGTTGGGGTTGGACGGGTTGTTGATGTGTAGGTGCGATTTTTGTGTGTGAATATTGTTGTGAACTTTTTATATTATTTGAGGTTTATGTCTTCTGTGAAATTCTCAGATTAAGTTGTCCTTCAGGCTTCTGCCTACCTTTGGGTCGGTTTTTACTTGAACTGAGGCAAGTTGAATGTCGTCTTCAAACTACATTGCGTGTTTGTAATATGTTTGGTATTAGCATTTGGATAACGATTAATGCTGTTTTGCTGGCAATTTTTCTTAAATAGATGGTTTATGTTGGAACTGAAATGAATAGCGATTCCCATGGTGTGCCTGTGACTAATAGTTGAGTACAAGCACTAATTGAATGTCTGCATCAAAATGCTAGTTCAGATTTGTATTGTGTCCAATTTTCCACTAGTGGACTGTAAGAGTATCATATGTTCACAATTCGAAAACCCTAACGGCATAGCTGTAAATCTTCTAGACATTTGCCATAGAACGATGTGATTACCATGAATACCAAATTGACACTAACACCTAGTGTTGTTTTTATCTACCTCAGCCTACAAAACTTTGCTGGATCAATCACATGTGTACACATGCTACTCGCCGTGTCTTCATTAGGAAATGTCAATCTTCATCAGCATCTGTCTCTCATCAGTTGTGTATATCAAATTTACATATGCTCCAATGAGTTGATCTGAAAGCAAAACACAATCAAAACTCCAAAAACCTCTGCAGTCTTTGATGAAGGATGAAACACACGGAGATAAAACAATAGCTCACCATTACTGCTTTTCGTTGTCCCTGCAATATTTACTCCCACATAAGCACTCAAATGTTTTTATAGGGCAGCAATCCCTTTCAAAGTCAATGCCATAATCCTGTAGAACATCCCACATCACCATCAATACCCAATTTCAAACTTAAGCTGACATTTGGAGATTTCAAAGAACAGTCTAATGCAAGGATGCATCAAGTCATATTCACTACATGAAATAAGATAATGGATTCTTTTGGTCATTTAGAACATTAAAACAAGTATGCAATCCTCTACTGCTCAAGTATAACATGGTATTCAGAAAATCAGAAGTAAAGACATCATAGTCAAGACACTTGTAAGACAGTAAATTCGGTTTGCATTTGAGAGACCGGTTAAGATAAGATAAACTCACCCAGGTTAATTCTTCCAAGGCATTTACTTTTCTCCTTGTGAAGAGAGCAACCTGTGGAATTCATACAAAAGTTATGCGTTAAGCATGACCAGAAGAATTTGAAATATGAATTCACTTAAAGCTGAATACATAAGAATAAAGAATAACACAGACAGCATCTTATATATGATTTCACTTACACGATAATACAGGTGATCAGGACTCTCCACTTCAACTGGAATATCAATTAAATTTGAATCTGAACATCTGGCATACAGACAGGTAAGCATTTACATACATTACTCGTTTTCAGATCAAGCCATACTTAAGTTACATTAGTGCACGCTAAAATGAAATAAAATAGTATAGCTGCATCTCATACAACAACTAACCTGTGATTGATGAATCTGGCAACGTTTCCATAATTTGTACCATCTAAACAAATAGCTCTTTCATCATTTAGCATTTCTTTCGAACCCCAAGCTGCGTCAAGGAGCACAGGGTATGCCACACTACTGACACCTTGGGTGTATCGATTGCGTAGCTCCTTGAGTGTTAATATTTCCCCAACATATTCACAAACAAATGCACCTTTTGGCAAGTCTTCAAGAGTTCTAAGACCCCATCCCTTTCCATCTGGTGTCATGAATACCTTGCCAACCAATATGATAAGAGTTCAAGAACAGTACTCATAATTGTGGAGAGTTAGACTGAAATTTCAACACAATCCAATATTTCAAATTATTGACATTTGGAATTCAATACTAACCTGCAAATTACGAGTTATTCCTCTTTGAATTACACGATTGCCACACATCTGATTGCACCCACATTTTCTCCAGCATTCTTTGATGAAATTTCTAGCTACATGACCCTTACAAGGTACTGGTGGGTCATCATTGCCAGATCTTATAAGTGGACAACTCACAGGACAAAATTTCAAGTTATCGCGATAAACGCGCTCGTAACTTTCTAAAAAGTCCACTTCTAATAGTCCACCTGATGTGTACGCAAAGTTACCCACAGCTCTAGAAGTACATGCACATGAATCCATGGTTGTCAGACAGTCACCAATACATGCTTTACAACAATCTTCATCACCAATTCGAGCAAGACTAATGTCCAAAGAAGCATTTTCATAAGCAACACTATAAGCCATATACTTAAAGGACGGCCGGCAAACACTGTTGATCTCATTTACCAATGAAATCCCCACACGTTCTTCCCCATCAGATAAATCAGCAAGGTAAATCGACATGAGTCCATTCGCAACTACCATCGCCAGATTGTGCTCAGCGTCATTGCCATGGCCATTCAGTTCCACTCCTTTATCAGCTTCATCTCGACTGTTTGCCAAATTATTAACACGGGGATAGTCATTGCCTTTCATATTTAAATGAACAGTTTCACCTGATTGACTTGGATCAATCTTGGAATTGGCAGGATTGCATGTATCATTTCCAAAAATCTTGGTGCTTGATGGGTTATGCGTATGACTGGGTACATAAGACTCCTTTGGTTTGGATCCCAATTCTAGAAATGAATCACACACATCTTTGATCACCCTTTTCAACGAGAAACTAGATACCACATTGTATGTTGTGACACACTTCTCCTCTGCCAGTTTTAGAACTGCATCAACACTCGGCATTCGGAAGTCAGATTGACAGGGAACAGCGCAGCTCAAGGAAATTCTGACCTCTCCTAAGGGTGATGAAGCAGACTCTAAATCAAAAGAAGAAACCATTGGTGTGTCTTTGTATCCAGCGAAAGATCTCAAGTCAGAATCAGAAGGAACACCGGGCTCGTTGTTCTCCCTAACAAGACATGGAGATGCTGCAGTCCTAAAGTCACCATCGTTACGAGCAGGAAGATTATCGTTTGAAGAATCGACATGCGGCTGCAAATCTGTCAATAGTTAGTTAGAATGATAGTGTGTTGAAGTTGAACATCAGCTATTTAGGAGGAAATAAATTAAGGGGATGTTTACCCGAATAAGCGCTTGGACTATGAACATCAGACAGAGAGAAATTTGTAGCACACCCGACAAATGGCTGTTTTACAGGTGCCGGAGCTTTTGGCATAGAAGTATCGAGATCGGAAGTAATTCCAGGCTCAACTTTTGGCTCTTTGAGGCATATAGATTGAGATGGTCTTTTGCTCGTCGGTATATTCTTTTTGGAAGGAACTTCACAAACTGTCGTTTTTCCTTTTACTTTAAGATGTGGTGATGAGTTGGAATTTGCCTGAATTGCCTTAATGGCATTTTCATACATCTGAGCCCCACTCCTTATTACTGGATGAGAAGCAATATTCTTCTCACGTTCCGCCAAAAGAGTAAGTGCACTAGACTGATCGCTGGAGACTTTAGCAGCTCTAACAGAGTGAGGCTTGTTCCCAGGACTAGTAGCATCAAACAATG